>CM038795.1:262068739-262344994 GCA_021764765.1 Vicia sativa
GATCAATAACCCTCAATCAATTGATAAAATCATCCACCATACACGATTTCAATTAGATTTTTCAGTTTTAGGGTTCTTCGTGTTCTTCAGAAATTCAATCATGTTAGGATTAAAATAAATGGAATTAAATGATGTCATCATGTTCCTGGGCTTGAAACAATCAAGTTTCATGTTTACATCTTTTGATTTCATCAAGAAACGAAGGATTGAGAATGGATTGAAGATTGGAGGAAGAAGATGAGTTGCGCGCGTTTTTTGAAAATTCAAATATCCGTTTATAATATTATAACATGGTTTGGTTTCAATACACGGATGTATTGCCTCCCCAGCGGTTGCCAGCTCACTCTTAAGACTCTCATGCCATGCCTTGCCTAACAGGTCCCGGGTTCGAGTAGCCTTGGGACCATTTTGCCAAACTTTTTAATTTTTTCACTTCATTTTTTACCAAACTTTGACTTTTTCAAAACCCAATCAAAACTCCTCATTTTAAGGTGATTTTTTGTATACTTGTCAATTAATGTATCTATTTTAAGATAGTGCCAAAAATTTTCACAAAAACTTTCATCCGATTATGTTTTTATCGAGCCGAAAACGGTACTTTTGAGTACTTTTCAAAACACCTTTAAAGGTGATTTTTTTCAAACTTTCGAAGCCCGATTCTTTTCAAAACTTTTCACAATTAAATTTCATCTTTCAAAAACACTTTAAAAATCATTCTTCAAAACTTTTTCATCAAACTTACATCTTTTTCCATGATCGATCCGATTAAACGATAAAACCGAATTCGTTTTCTCTCGAATTTTTTTTAACCGATCATGGGCCTCCCTTACGATGTAAGTCCCAAAATTCTTTTTATGTACATACATATTTCCTTGTACATATCTAATTATTTCATGTACATACCAATTTCTACCTGTACATAATACAGATACCTTTGTAAATACTCAAGTACAGACAAACTTCGTCTGTTTGTTTTCGTTTCGCTTGAATATACACTGAATACCATTGGTATTAAAAGGAGCATTATTCCCGGTGAAACTGCTTTTAAATCAATGGGCCTCCCTTACGGTGTAAGTCCCAACCATCTCATGTACATCCATATCTTCCTGTACATAAATACTCGTTCGTGTATATACTTCCTTGTACACAATTCAAACTTGTAAATAATCAAGTTACGCTCGTTTTAAACGCTCGTTTCACAGACACTTGTTTATATTTCTTTCATAAACTTTTGTAAATAAACATCATGCATATGTTTATATTTCTTTCATAAACTCCTGTGAATACATATCACACACACACTTGTTTATACAACTGTCTAGTTATAACATAACAACTAGTCTAACCAATAGGTTCCCCATAGTATTAGCCTCCTCTTGGGCTTTGTACAAGGTAACTCATTCATCTGATTTCAGCCTCCTCTTAGGCTTCATATAAGAAAAATCATTCATCTGAGTTTAGCCTCCGCTTAGGCTTCATATAAGACAACACTCCCCTGCTGAGTCAGCCTCCTCTTGGGCTTCGTTCAAAAGAACTCCTCATTGAGTTTAGCCTTCTCTTGGGCATCATACAAAGAAAGAGACCAGGAAATCTTTTAACAGCCTCTTATTGGGCTTCCAATACAAAGAATCACCCACATTAGGATAGAACCCTGAGAGTATAATTTCCCGGTGAAATTGCTCTTAAATCCAAAAGGATGGTTTCCTGGTGAAATCCCTTTTAAAGACAAAGCCAGCCATACCCTATAGCTTCCTCTTGAGCTTCATACAAGGACCCTCGATGACCCTCGGAATGCCTCCTCTTGGGCTTACAATACAAGGACCCACGGGCTTCTTAAAAGAATCCCTCCAATCCAATCAATTTCTCCTCGAGATTTAGACGTTTATCATCTCTATGGAAGAAGTATCTCATCTATAACATCACATACAATCAAAAACTTTTCAAACTCTTTTCAAACAAAAACATCTCTTAATCGTAAGTGGTAACGCTTGTACACTCAAGCAAAACACCCAATGCTTACAATTAAAAGATTCAATCATTTTTCAAACATCTTTCTTAAACATGTAAGTGGTTACGCTTGTACACTCAAGCAGAACACCGATAACTTACGACGAAAATGTATGTGATGAAATAGATTAGATACATTTTTCATTAAGATGACATTTGTCTATCTCTTAATAACATCCCGTTGCTTTCCACTAGCATAAGTGGGAACTACGATTGCTCTGACTTTCTCAACTTCCTTTTGAGAATACGTAGGCACAAGGTCTCATCCTTGCCGAGCAAACTTCTTTCTCTCTCAGACCAAACAAACCATAGATCCCTTTAGATCCGAGCTACAAATGCTCTGATTCCCATTAGGGGATATGTATGCAGAAGATCCCAATGATCTTTGCGAGCACAATAATAACAAACACTAGGATCCCACATAATCTATCCTTCTTAAAATCCAAAGGAGAAACTTTCCCAATCATAGAAATAGCAATTTAAAACACACAAACATATCAAACATATTCATATATAAAGCTATAGATAACTATATATATTTAGGGTGCTCCATCTATTCCCTTTATATAACAAACCCCCTTACTCGGAATCTCCCTAATGCGTTGCGTCTAGTTTGCGCTAGTCGTTACGCATATCAAATCAATTGAGGGTATTAATAGCTTTCCCCTTTTTCATAATCTTTAAATCATAATTTCTTGTGTTAAAAATAATAAAGCTTGATGCTCACGACATCTTTATAAACAAATCAAAAGAGTAAATCGTTTCGAGCCAGAGAATCTGAATTCATATTCGATTCCCTAGCGTGTCGCTTTTTAACGCGAACACCTTGCCTTCATCTGTATTGCCTTACTGGACCAAACACTGCTGTGTTAGGCATATGAAACGAATATATTATAAGCGAAATTAATTTCTGAAAATTAATTTCCCAGGTTTTTGGCTACGGTTTTCATCTGTTGCTATAGCCTTAACCTACAGATCGTTCTGTAGCTAAATCACTGCAAAAATCAAACTAGAAAAATACAAACGATAAATGAGTTATGAGGCCATAGATCAACTCGGTTTGATCCTCTAAGTATGATGGAGTCATTGGTTTCGTCCAATTTTTCCTAATTCGCAAAGCCCTAATTTCAAGCTTGGAACCCTAGCCATGGCAGATTCGTATACCTGTACTCAAACTTAAATCGAACCATGCAGAAAGCTTCGAAATAGAATCAAGAAACACAAATATATAATCAAATCATGTTAAAAGTTCATAAATCATTGAAATCGATTTTGAGTTTAGAGTATGCAAACCGTGACTTCAATTTCTGGATTCTGGACGTGTTGAGGCTTGGTGATGGTCTGTAATGATTCAGAGGACTCCCAGGAACACGTTTGAATGCTTGGAATGGCCTGGATCGAAGCAAAACTTTGGCTGCAAGTTTCTTGACACACATAGTTTTTTGAAGCTTTTTTAGGGTTCTTGGAGGCAAGAATTTCCGTCCTTGTGCATCTGGGATCAGTGCGTATATATACTGGATGACATTAGGTCAAGAATTGATGAGAAAATATATCCTCATCAATGTGAAATATTTGATTGGAATCAAACTTTATTTTACCTTTTTTGAGCCAATTTCAATCAAATCTCTTGTCAATCTCAATAATTTCGAAATTGACAGGTTGTATGGCTTGCTTGGACCTCAAGAATGAGAGAAAATCAACCTTGCACTTAATGTTTTGATTTTATATCTTTTATTTTAATTAAATTGGTTTTAAATGAATAAAAATCCAAAATAAATAAAAATAAAAGATAAAAGGCGTGGCCTTGGGCTTGGAGGTTCTAATTCATATAAGAAACAAGTTTGAACCAAGAAAAGTTAGGTCCATTTAGAAAAAAATTGATTTTCTCAAGTATTTCTCTTCATGCACCTCCTCAAAAATGCTCAACTTGTACAATTTATATCTTCCTCAATTTTCAACATTTTTGGGTGTTCTTGGACTTTTTAGAAATCTCAAGATGTCCTCTAAACACTCCTTTTAGTTTCATCTTCATTTAAGTTTCCATGTTCATGAACACTTCTTTGCAAAAAGATGACTTTTGTTGACTTTTAAAAGGACCTGTAATGTTTTGATCCATAACTTCCAAATAAAGCATTTTTGGCCAAAGCTTGTGATATATGAAGTTGTAGAGAATTGAATTCCCTTCAAAATGAGCTTTGGTGGAAAAATTTCTAATAAAGTATGTGAAAGTTATGCATGGTCAAACTTCTGTTGACTTTTGTTTGAAAAACCCTAATTTAGAAACTTTGACTTTTGATCAAATCTTGACTTTTCTTGAGGAATCATGATCAACCCTTGATAAAATGATGAATGTTACTTCAAAATATTGATGTTGACCAAAAATTATGACGTTTGACTGTATGTTGACCACTGTTGACTTTCTGTCCAATACAGTTGATTTTCAACCATCTAAGCAATTGGATGAGCAAATTTGACTTGTAAGGATTGAAACTTGACATGGTGATCCCTTGAAGCATATGATGATGTATGATGACCACTTTAAGCATTGGAAATACATTTTGACCTGAGAGGAGCAAAACCCTAGTTTGGATTGATTGCTTAGGAGAGGATTTGTCTAGTAAACCCTTGTGAATTGTCTTGAGAAGTGGGAGGGCAAATTTTGGGGTATGACAATTACGATCAGCTTTGTCATGGCTCTTCTGACCGTACAGAGCATTGGCTTATTTTTTTCCATCAAAATATCTCTTCGCAGCTGTCATACCCCAAAATTTGCCCTCCATCCACTCAAGAGATTTCATACATCTATACTCAAAGATTCCTCAAGAGTTGGTCAGACAAACTCTCTCCTAGACAATCAACCCAAACTAGGGTTTGGTATATCTCAGGTCAAGATGGACTTACAATATCTCCAATGGTCTTCATGCCTCCTCATATGTTTCAAAGACTCTCCATGTCAAGTTTCAAGCTTCACAGATCAAGTTTCCTCAGACAATTGCTCAGATGGTTGAAAATCAGTTGTATTGGACAAAAGTCAACTATGGTCAACATACAGTCAAACTTCATGATTTTTGGTCAACATCCTCATTTTGAAGTTACATTCATCATTTGATCAAGGGTTGATCATGATTCATCAAGAAAACTCAAGATTAGCTCAAAAGTCAAACTTTCTAAATTAGGGTTTCTAGATGAAAAGTCAACTGAACTTTGAGTGATCATAACTTCTTCATACGTTCTCGAAATTTTCCACCACCTCTTGTTTTGAAGGAAATTCAATTCTCTACAACTTCATGTCTCACAAGAATGTCCAAAAATGCTTCATTTGAGAGGTATAGCTCAAACATTACAGGTCATTTTCAAAGTCAACAAAAGTCAACTTTTGTTTTGAGGATATATTGAGCATGGAAACTCCAATTGAGATGAGACCAAAATGTTGGTTAGAGGACTCTTAGAGCTTTCCAAAAGTCCAAGAACACTCAAAATGTGGAAAATTGAGCAAGATACACTATTCAAGTTGGGCAATTTTGAACAATTGCACAAAAGGACATTTTGGTCAAAATGCAAAATTTTCCAAATGGGCCTAAAATCTTTTGATCCAAACTTGTTCATGACATTATTCTTGACCCATAAATGCTTGGCCATGGTGATTTTCTATTTTTATGATTTATCTTTGAATTTTATAACATTTAATTCAAAATAAATTATATAAAATATGAAAATTAAGTATTTTTTCAAAAGAGTTGGATTTATATTTTCCTTGAAGTCCAAGAAAGCCCATAATCCTTACCAAATTCGTGATAGCATGCATATGGAAAGAAAAAATCAAGTTTTTAAGGAAATTTGATTTGTTTTAAATGGAAAATATTGCACAATCAAGGATCAATCTTTTTTGCTTGATTTTTCTCTCCAAACTTTCTCTATAAATGCTCAGCAAGATCACAAGCCACAAAAAAAAACCCTAGCTCAAGCCAAACCCTTATTTTGTCAAAAATTTTCAAGAAACTTGAGAAAATCGTGTTTCAAAATCCAGCCTCTTCCAGCCATTCCATCGTGCTCAGAGGGTAAGTTTGAGTAAGAATACACTATTGTTGTGGATCAAACCATCCAGATTTGAGCCATATACATGCATACATAATCAATTTTCTCTTGAATTCGTATTTTTATTACCAGCTAGTTTTAATTGATTCTAACGTTTTTAATGTGCTCATGAGACACGAGGGTTTGATCTAGGCAATCGCCATTGAGTTTGAGCGTCAAAACATGAGATACCATTCTTAGGGCTTCCGGCTGAAAGCTTGAACCGGCTTATCTAGGGCGATTCGGGCAAGAACCACACCATTGAACTCGCAGCCATCGATTTAGGGGTAGGGTCCTCCTTTTACATTTAATCGTCGTATTTTGCGGGTTTAAGGATCATGGTCACGGAGAAGGCGGCCGGAGCTAGGGCTCGGCGGTGACTTCGTTGACTCCGGCGTCAGTCAGCGTGGCACAATGGCGTATCCTCATTCGTCCATTCATTTATTATCCGGGCCCACGCGTGTTGACTGTGTTTTTGTTTATATCTATGACACGCGCACCCTTAAAAGCAACTGTTTTCAAGTTCTAAACACCAAATGCAACGTGGCGTAGTGGTAGATGCAAGCAGACTCAAGGTTTCACCCCAGGGACATCAGTTCGAGCCAGCCTGGGACCTGGTTTTGTTTTCCTTTTTCCAAACTTGCACTATTTTCTATTTTTCATATTTTCTATATTTTTTCAATATTTTGCATCATTTTAATTTCTTTTCATATTTTTATTTCTATATTAAAAATCATCAAAAATTAATTTTCTTTTTGCATTTATTTTCAAAAAACCTTTATTTAATTTAATAAATTAAAAAATATAGTTTTGCATGCATATTTATTTTTATTCATAATTTTGCATTTAAATCACTTTTAATTCATTTTTAATTATTAAATTGCATCCAAAAAATCCTAAAAATTTATTTTAGCATATTTATATTATTTCCAGCATGTAATAATTTTCTCATATAAAAATTTGCATTTTTCTAACACTTTTTCTCTTGTTCGATTCATATCGTATTTTCCGATTTCTCATTCCTTTGCAGGTTGATCCGATTTAGACATTCTTTCTTTATCATTTTACTTTTCAATAATGTAACTGTATATGGGATGTAATAGTTTAAAATTAGGTCTTTATTTTCCGCATTTTAAATTATGTATCTGCCCCAAAGCCATGTAATAGCGTAGGACATTTACCTTTCCGCACTTTTACATTCCGCATTTTACTTTCCGCACCCTATCAATTGCTAGTAACTAGGCGTGTATGGCAAGATAATAATGAACTTAGCCCACTAATTTGCAAGATAAAATATCTGAAATCAACACACTTCTTTCACACATGCACCCCTTAGGGTAATTCTCTCTCGTTGCCTTACGAATTCACATGGTCATGTCCCTCGAACGTAGAGGTATTCTAGCACCGTTGCCTTCCAAACAAATCATCATAGTCCCTTCGATACAAAGATCATAAGACCCACGATGTCGCCTCCGAATACATGATCTTGACCCTCGAATGTCGCCTACGAAAAATGATGATAGTCCCTTCGAATGTGCTAGGATACTTCCTACAAGTTGCTTTCTATGACCATCCGACGTCCCTTCGAATGTCCCCGCTTACATCCAACGAATGGAGCTACCTACTAACTAATGGTATGGCTAGCGCTATTCTAAAGGAACGTAGAAGTACGAAAACGACCAATTCTGAGTGGGTAATAAGTCTTTCAGTTGCTTGCTCTAAAAACCAAATGCTTTTCACACCATACACTCTTTTCCAAAGTTCAAACTCTTTTCAAAACGAAACATTTCCGAAGACTTTGTATACACTTCTACATGAGTCATTACAAAGTCAAAGCGAAATGCCTTTTTTCAAAACATTTTTGTCAAACACACAGAAAGCAATTTTAAAGTGATCTAAGACCAACTAAGAGCCCATAGAATAAACTGCGGATGGAAAGGGGTGCTAATACCTTCCCTTTTCATAACCTTCTCCCTTACTCAGAATCTAACGAAGGTCTTTTTCTGTACTTTTACCTTCCCTTAATTGGATAAAAATAAAAGTCGGTGGCGACTCTTGCTATCCGCACATTTGCGATACAAAACCTAAAAAGTCAGTTCACCGTATCACAGAACTGGCGACTCTGCTGGGGAGTTACCCTAAAAGAGAGAATTGCCTTAGGGATTTCTAGATAACCTTTATTGCTTTTTGTTTGACTTGTATGCTTTATCTTTAAGGGTTGCTTGGGTATTATATTTGTGGGGGATCCTACACCCGGATCCGGGTTTCCTTTTAGGTAAGTAGCAATAAATCGTCGCGACCGTTAGACGTATATCAAAACGGTCAACATGATGGCTACGTTAGCGTGACACTTTGGTTGTCCCGATACTCTTAATTCCCAAGTTGAAGATAGTATTTGGCTTCTGCGTGGTGTCATCAAGCGCTAACTAAACTTTTAGAACCTTAATTGACCCATCTTGGCCATTAGAAGGTAGTGAGATGGCGGCTTTGGTCTGAGACTAAGGTTGGTTGATACTCGATGCTACGCTCATTGAGATCGAGACTTTTGGGATATTTTCAATCGACCACTTGGCGATCGTATTGAAATAAGCATCTGAGAAAGATCAATGATGTGAGATTCCTAGAACCGGTTACTATGATAGGACAGGATGAACCAACTCAAACTTTTGGTGGGGTAATCACCTATACCTCATGCAAGCCTTAACCTAGGCTCATTGTGGAATTGTTTGTGTGTGCTAAACATGACATCATGACATCATTCGCATTGCATATCATTTCTAACTATTTCAAGGACCTAGGTTTATCTTTGCTCTGTTTTGTAGGGATTATGGCTTCTAGAAAGACTATCCGAATCAACTTCATGGGTATACCTTCTCACTCAAAGAATTGGTTTGAAATTCCGACCATGCTCAGTTTATCAAAAGACATGGTTATCTACTTGATTTGGTTATCTCCGGTTTTGAAGAAGATATGATGCATGTCCTATTCCAGTTCTTCGATCCGAAACACCATTGCTTTACATTCCCAGATTATCAGTTGGTTCCTACCTTGGAAGAGTTCTCTAAGCTACTTGGGATACCCATTCTTGACCAAATGCCATTCACCGGTCTAGAAAAGGTTCCTAAGTACGAAGACATTGCATCAGCCTTACACCTAAAGCGCTCAGACATTGAAGCCAATTGGGAAACTAGAAGTGGAGTTAAGGGTTTACTTTCCAAGTTCCTAATTAAGAAAGCCCGAGAATTCCTCAAAGTTATGAGTTTCCATGCCTTTGAAGACATTGTGGCCTTGCTAATCTATGGTTTGGTTCTATTTCCTAACTCGGATCAATTCATAGATGTCAACGCCATCAAGTTGTTTCTTACCCGCAATCCTGTGCCTACTTTACTTGGAGACATCCTACATTCTCTCCACACTCGTACTACTAAGCGACAAGGAACTCTCATGTGTTGTATACCGTTACTTTCCAGGTGGTTTATTTCGCACCTTCCTCCATCAGTTTTGAAGAATGAACAAAGGTTGAGATGGTCTCAAAGGTTGATGTCACTCTCTCATTCAGATATCCGTTGGAGCCTTTTCTCTCAAAAGGACTTCACATTCATTGAGCGTTGTGGAGAATTCCCTAATGTACCACTCCTTGGTATAAGGGGAGGTATTACTTACAACCCTTCCTTAGCTCTACGTCAGTTTGGTTTTGCTCGAAGAGATGGTCCACATGATATGCTTCTCCAAGATATTGTGTTCGATTACAATCATGATCTCCAGAATTACCGACGAAGGTTTATACACGCTTAGGGCATGGTAAAGAAGACTGATACCAAGACTTTGGGGCACCAGAACTCCATACCTTGGGAACCATACCTCAAATGGGTGCGAGCTCGAGCTCAAAACCTCATGATGCCATTCACGCCTGTTTTACCAATAATTATGGAACCTGTTGCTATAGGTGACGTATCCTATACTGTTCTCCATCCTGACATGCCTACTGATTTTGGAGACTTGAAGAGATCCTGGATTCAACTTAAAGAAGAGAGGGATACCTTTGAAGCTCAGTGCTATGAAAGTGAGAAGAAAGTGCTAGAGTTGACCAAGCTACTTCACGAGGAGCGAAGCATCAACGCCTACCTCGGCATCAAGAGGAAGCGCCCATGGGAGACTTAGAGCTTTTTGATTTATATGTTTTTCTTTTATTTTGAACTATCTTTTGTACTTAAAAAGAAAAAAAGAATAATAAGAAGAGTACTAATAAATGTTTGCTCATTGCTTGTTTAACAAATTTAAATCTCTAAGGTCCTTGAAAACATTGCATTGCATTCGCATAAACATTGCATATCATAGCATAACATTGCATCACAGGTACATTGGAGATTGGTTTTCTCATTTGCTCGCTATTTATTTTACCAGAAATGGCTCTTGAACAGTCTGTCAAAGATCTTCAAGCTCGAAATGCTCGGTTTAGATGTTCACCAGCTTGGTCCAAGGCCAAGAAGATCTGAAGAAGCTCATCAACAGAAAGAACAAGGTTGTTGGTCTCCTCAACATGGGCAGACGCTACAAAGGTGGTCCTAAGAGGGTCAGTCGGATAGAGCTCTCTGAAGGAAGTGTCAAGAATGAGGGGAGTGCCAAGGGTGATGGTGAAGGCAGTCAGCCTGAGCTTGAGAAGAACTATGATGATGGCCAATACTCTGATGAGGATGACAAGTACAAACAACTTGAAGACCGTCTGAATGCTGTGGAAAACCTGAAGATGTCCGGGCTGAATTTTGATGATCTGAGTCTTGTCCCTCGTGTTGTGATTCCTCCCAAGTTCAAAGTTCCAACTTTTGCTAAATATGATGGCATGTCTTGTCCGAAACTGCATTTGAAGTCCTATGTCCAGAAGATCAATCCCCACACTGATGACAGAAAATTGTGGATGCACTATTTTCAAGAGAGTTTGTCCGGAACTCAATTGGAATGGTACTATCAGCTAGAGAATGACCGTATCCGTACAGGTGACTTGGCGATGCTTTCTACAGATATGAGTACAATGCTGAATTGACACCCACTCGCATGCAACTACAAAGCATGTCTATGGGTCGTGATGAGAAGTTCAAAAGTATGCTCAGAAATGGAGAGATCTAGCAGGCAGAGTTCAGCCACCCTTGTCCAATAGGGAGTTGGTTGATATGTTTATGGGAACACTGACGGGCCCATTCTTTAATCATCTGATTGGAAACTCTTCAGCCGGATTCACCGAGTTGATTCTGACAGGCGAGCGTATTGAAGCTGGTATCAAGAGTGGGAAGATTCATGTAGAGTCATCTTCAAATGCTGCGAAAAGATCTTTTGGTGGTAAGAAAGAAATTAATGCTGTGTATGGTCAGAAAAGCCGAGCCAAGACCGACCGCGCTCAATCTGTGGGGGCAGTTGTGATTTCCAAACCTACATCGGCACAACCTCAGCGAGACAACGTGCGTAACCAGAACGCGCAACGAAAATAGTTTACGAAGATCAACATGCCTTTGTCGCAAGCCTTGCAACACATGTTGAAAGCAGAGCTGATTACTTTGAGGGATCCTCCTCAGAATGTCAACACTTCCTCTCCGAAGTACAATCCTAATACTAAGTGTGCTTACCATTCCAATAGCCCGGGACATAGTACTGATGATTGTTGGGCTCTGAAGAACAAGATTCAAGATATGATTGAATCTAAGCAGATTGAGTTTGATCCTCCTGTTGAGACTCCGAATGTGATCAACGCGCCTATGGCTAATCATGACAAGGGTTCCAATGCTGTGGGAGACGATACTTATGTTTTCAACATAGATGACTTGACCATCCCTCTGATGACTGTTAAGAAGAATTTGTTGCAAGCGGTGTCAACCAGGATGCCCGAGTCGTTGGTGCCCATCCGCGATGGTTGTGCTTGGTTAAGAAGACGTGTTCGATGCATGATGGATAACCGTGAGATACTATTTCAAACCACCGTGCGTGTGTGAAGAAATGTCTAAGTTGAAGATTGACAATGCAAAAACTGTACCATCGTGTGGGATACCTTGGGGCCAAGTGGAAAGTTTGATTACATGGTGAAGTACACTTCACGAGAGCTACAAGATTCCTATTGAAGATGTTAAAGCGACCGGATGGGGTGACGATTTCCCGAAGATTATGCCGATGTTAACACTATAAGGATTTCCTCTGCTGATCCTGTGCCTAGAGTGGCACCTCTCATTATCACTTCTCCAAGACCAGTTCCATATTCCTCCGACAAAGCTATTCCTTGGAATTATGGAGCTGATGTTTACTATCATGGCGTCAAGCAAGACCCCCTGACCATTGAAGATCTTACAGTTGAAGCTACCATTCCTGACATTGACAACATCACCGGATCAAGTAAGGTGACCCGAACCGGAAGGGTTTTCTCTCCAGAAATCTCTCCTCCAAAAGACACTGCGACACCAGCTCGCATTCCAGCTATTCAATCCATTCCCCAAGCTAGAGGGAAAGAACCAGTGACTCATCCTGCTCAACCAGAAGTACCAAAGGAAGTTACTGAAGATACCTCCAAACAAGAAATGGAGGAAATTCTGAAGATTATCAAGAAGAGTGACTACAATGTTGTGGAACAGTTGGGACAGACTCCGTCCAAGATATCCATGCTTGCTCTGCTCTTGTGCTCCGAGGCTCATGCTAATGCCTTGATGAAGTTTCTAAAGAATGCTCACGTACCGCAAAACACTACCACTGACCAGTTTGAAGTTTGTATTGCTAGCCTGGCTGCCAACAACGGCCTAGGCTTCTCTGATGATGATTTAACTCCTGCCGGAAAGAAACACAACAAAGCCTTGCACATCTCTGTTGAATGCAAGGACACTACATTGTCTCATGTTTTAGTGGATACCGTTACGCTGAATATCCTTCCGAGGCTTTTGATCGACTTGATGTCGAAGGGTTGGTTCGAGACCCGGTGACATTATTGTGAGAGCTTTTGATGGTTCTAAGCGAGCTTGGAGAGCTTACACTGTTAAAGTCGGTTCCGACTTTTGATTCCACTTTCTTTGTCATGGACATCCGTCCACTTACTCTTGCCTACTTGGACGCCCTTGGATACATGGGGCGTTGTTACCTCTACCTTACATCGGTCAAGTACCGGTGAAAGGAAGGTTGTTACAGTGTGTGGTGAAGAAGAGTATATGGTCAGTCATCTACAGTCATTCCGATACCTTGAGATGGAAGGAGAATTCTTCGAGACTCCCTGTCAAGCTTTTGAAACAATACCCAGAGTAATGCCTGGTGACTCTCCTGTCACTCCTGAAGTTGCTAAAGCTCCGCCTAGGATGGCCTCACTTAAAGATGCTCAAGCTGCAGTTGAAAAAGGTAGCTCTATTTGGGGTCAGCTCCCTGATCTTCCTTTCAAATCCGACAAGACTGGTTTAGGCTTCACCATCAAGGGTCAGAAGATGATACGCCGCATGAGCGTGCGGCCAACTTCCTTTCCGCATCAGCCAGAGTGGAATCCATGCTATAGAAGCGGCGACAACGACTTCAACATCGCAAGTGGATCTTCCCACTCGGATCATGGACTCGACAATTGGAAGAAGGCGTCATACCAATCTCCTTTAGTCAGGAGTAATTGCTCTTGTTTTGTTTTACTTTTCGTATTTCTTTATGTTTTGAATAATAAACTTTGAAAGCCTAGTGCCTTGCCCGGGGCATCATGGCTCATTTGCGAGGGTTATTATCTATTGTTTGCGCGTTTTCATTCAATAGATTCGTTGGACTTTTGCATTCAATTGTTTGTTTTCTTTCTTTACTTTATCACCCCTTCAAAAAGCTATGTGTTTCTTACACACACCCACGTGATACACTGCAGAATCACTCCGAATCTCGTTAATAACAGCTATGCTATTGCTAAATATGACTTCGATAATCCGATCTACCAAGCCGAAGACGAAAGTGAGGAAGATTGTGAAGTTCCAGGAGAACTTGTCGATTGCTACAAGAAGACCGAGTTATACAGCCACACGAAGAGCAAGTGGAGGTTGTGAATCGGGTTCACGAAGAGAAAAGAGATCAAGATAGGAGCAGTCTTGAGAATTGTCAAGGAAAGATTGGTTCAGATGCTACGAGACTATATTGAGGTTTTGCTTGGTCATACGAAGACATGCGAGGTTGGACATTGATATTGTAGTGCATCGATTGCCAACAAAAGAAGGTTTTCTCGATAAAAGGAAGGTTCGTCGCGTCGTCCGAGATGTCGAGAAAATCAAAGCCAAGTCATGAAGCGGTTCAACGCTGGTTTCTTAGTCACACCTCTTATCCCTGGGTTGCAAATGTGGTACCCGTACCTAAGAAGGATGGCAAGGTACGAATGTGTGTGATTACGTAGATCCGAACAAAGCAAGTCCGAAAGATGATTTCCCACTTCCTCATATTGATGTTCGGTTGACAACACCGCCAAGATAAGGTTTTCTCTTCATGGATGGTTTCTCCGATTACAATCGATCAAAATGGCTCACAAGACATGGAGAAGACTACTTCGTTACGATGGGGCACTTTCTACAAGGTTATGCCGTTCGATGAAGAACGGGTGCTACTTATCGCGTGCTATGGTGACATTATTCCATGACATGATTCATCACGAGATAGAGGTCTCGTCGGCGACATGATAGCTCGATCACGATCAAGAAGAACATCTTGATCATTTGCGAAACTATTTGATTGAAGAAGCAGATTGAGACTTAATCTTAACAAGTGCACTTTGGAGTCGATCCGAAAACTCCTAGGGTTTGTTGTCGATGAAAAGGTATTGAGGTTGACCCGCCAAGGTTAAAGCTATTCAAGAGATGCCCTCCCGCAGAAGGAAGTCGAGGTTTCTTGGGCGATTGAACTACATTGCGATTCATTGCACACTGCTACTTGTGAGCCAATCTTCAAGTTACTAAAGAAAGATCAAGTAGTGGAATGGAATGACGATTGCCGATCGCTTTTGACAAAATCAAGGAGTACCTCTGAATCCTCCTATCCCGATGCACTTGCCAGGAAGACCTCTTATCATGTACTTGACAGTATTAGAGAACTCAATGGGGTGTGTGTTGGGGCAACATGACAAGTCTGTCGAAAAGAAAATGCAATATACTACCTTAGCAAAAGTTTACCGATTGTGAAACAAGATACTCACAGAGAAAACTTGCAATGCTTTTCTTGGGCTGCTCGCCGACTAAGACGATATGTTGACTCACACTACCTTGTTGATTTCCAAGATGGATCCGATAAAATACATATTTGAGAAACCATCTCGGGAAGAATAGCAAGATGGCAAATGATCTGACCGAATATGACATCCAAGACACTTCTCGAAAGCGATCAAAGGAAGTGTGGTAGCGATCATTTGGCTCACCAAGCCATAGATGACTATCGGTCTATGCGTTCAATTTCGAGATGAAGATGTTTTACTAGTTACTGATTGTGAAGAACCGGGCCGGACGAAGGACCCGAACAAGGATCCCGATGGACTATGGTCTTTGATGGAGCCTCAAACGCACTTGCAATGGCATTGGCGCCATCATTACATCCCACATACGCCTTTCACCGATTATGTTTCAGTTGCACTAACAACATGGCGAATCTGGCGTGCATCATGGGTATTAAAGTGCTATTGACTTAGAATCAAGT
This sequence comes from Vicia sativa, assembly GCA_021764765.1. Lineage (NCBI taxonomy): Eukaryota > Viridiplantae > Streptophyta > Magnoliopsida > Fabales > Fabaceae > Vicia > Vicia sativa. The sequence goes on from CM038795.1 coordinate 262,084,478, forward strand.
TCTTGCAAGTGTATGGAGACTCAACTTTAGTGATCGATCGGATAAAAGGCGAGTGGGATCGAAGCATCCAAATCTTATTCCGTGTCGAGAGCATGTTCGAGTTTGATCCCTACTTGAAGAGATTACTTTTGATCATATTCCACGAGAAGAGAATCGGTTGGTGCGTTAGCTACTATGTCATCTATGTTCAAGGTCAGATGGGACAACGAGGCTCCCCAGATCATCATTGAGAAGTTTGACGAACCAGCATATTGTTGTGAGCTTGATACAGAAGAGAAACCTTGGTACTACGATGTGAAGAGGTATCTTGAGACTCAGGAATATCCCGCAGGGGCATCTATTAATGATAAGAAGTTCATGAGAAGATTCGCTTCAAATTCTTCCTTAGCGACATCCTATACAAGCGCAACCACGACTTGTGCTTACTCCGCTGTGTAGATCAGAAAACAGCAATATGTATCATGGAAGAGTTACACGAAGGCGCATTTGGTACCCACTCCAGTGGACACGCCATGGCTAAGAAGATTTTGAGAACAGGTTACTATTGGTCCACCATGGAAGCTGATTGTCACCGTTACGCTCGATCTTGTCACAAATGCCAGATTTATGCAGACAAAGTGCACGTGCCTCCAGTATCTCTGAATGTTCTAACAGCTCCTTGGCCTTTTGCAATGTGGGGCATTGACATGATCGGAGAAATCAAGCCCACCGCTTCCAATGGACATCGTTTCATCCTTGTGGCAATTGACTATTTCACCAAGTGGGTAGAAGCAGCCTCGTTCGCATCTGTTACTAAGAATGTTGTGGCTCGATTCATCAAACATAACCTTATCTGTCGGTATGGCACTCCTGAAAGGATTATCACAGATAACGGCTCTAATCTCAACAACAAAATGATCACTGAACTCTGCACACAGTTCAAGATCAAGCATCACAACTCTTCTCCTTATCGGCCTAAGATGAATGGCGCAGTGGAAGCCGCCAACAAGAACATTAAGAAGATTATCTGAGAAAATGATGTGACTTACAAGGATTGGCATGAGATGTTACCATTTGCTCTTTATGGTTATCGCCACACGAACATCAACGAAACCCCTTCTCTCTCGTATACGGTATGGGCCGTCTTACCCATCGAGGTTCGAGATACCCTCAACCGAGTCCTCCCAGGCGAGTTAGGCGAAGCGATTGGGTTCGAACTTCGCCGATTAACTTGATTGATGAGAACGACTCACGTCCATCCGCCATGGACAGATTTATCGAAACGAATGATCAGAGCGTTTAACAAGAAGGTCAAGCACCGAGTCTACCAAGTCGGTGATCTAATAGTCAAGCGCATCATTCTTCCACAAGGTGATCCCATGGGCAAATGGACTCACACCTATGAGGGACCGTTTGTAGTCAAGACAGTATTCTTCGGCGGAGCTATGATACTTAGCACCATGGATGGCGAAGACTTCCCACACCCTGTGAACGCAGACATAGTCAAAAAGTACTACGCATAAAGAGACCCGCTAGGTCGGTGGCCTAGGCAAAAATAAGGGCATCTGGCGAACCAAAAGGGTTCGGGCAAAAGTTAAGGATATATACAAAACATGTACACGGCAAGTCGAAAACACGAAAAGCGGCTTGGGCAAAAAGGGTATCCCGGTGAAAACACGAAGGCGGTCTATGCAAAAGTTAGGGATTTAAGCGTCGACTATGTCTCTTCCAGATCACCGCTTCACTACTATCGCCTTCAAGATTCAAATGGCGATCAATTCACTCACTTTCTCTGACAAAAGATGAGATAGTTGAAATATATGAGTACTAGCATAGTTGGAACTTAACGAGATTGTTTCCGCATAGCTTTTTACCTTTCTTGTGTACAAACTACTTGGCCATACGCCACATTTCAAATAAATACAAGTTCTTTCTCTTTACAAATTTTCACTTTTGAGGTTTGCATAAAGTCCAACGTTTGCTTTGAATGATTACACGCATTTGACAATAAAAATCTCTTGGCAAACATACGAAAAGTGAACATACAAAAGTAGCTACTGAGCTCCGGAATTGAGATGCGATGAAAGTCACCAAAACATTCCCCAGCATGATCCCCACAAAGGTGTCACTCACAACACAACTTCCCAGTGAGCAAAAGGAATCCAGCAGCAATTCCACTCAACTAAGTAAAGTTACATCGGTCTCAGCGGTAACACCTCACCCCGGTCAAGTATTTATCCCCAGCGGATATCTCTCAGTTCTTTCCCTTTTTCCCCAACGGCAGTATCCAGACCCGAAACTTGGTCAGATAGTGCATCGGAGGAAACTACATCTCCATCTCCCAGCCCAAAGATTACAACGGGTTCCTGACTCCTCCAACCCGGTCTCCCGGCAACTATCAAATGCTCTCCAGGGAGATCTACACTCGAATCCCCAGAGGCGCCTCCTAAATTTCCTTAGCAGGATCTACATACAAGGTCCCCAACGGATCGCCCCCCAGATTCTCCTCAGCAGGGTCTATATATGAGATCTCCAACAACGAGCCTCTCAAATCTCTACCTTCCTCAACAATATCTAGGCCCAAGACTTGGTCAGATAGTGCATCAGAGGAATCCAGGGTATCTTTCTTCTCCTTCAAAAGCAGGGATCTCACCTACTCAATTCCCCAAGCGGGATTCAGAAATCCTCAAGCAGAACATCCACATCTTCTTCAAGATGGATATGTTTTGAAATACCACAACATCTATCATTCATACATTTCTCATAAAGTCATAATTCATGCATACGTCATTCATATACACTGTCATGCATCATACTTTGCATAAAACTAACAAATATTCTATCAAAGTTTCTCTTGTTTTCTCCAAAGCAGTGTGATCACGACACAAACATGTCCAGATTAAGCCCGAATCGACGGAAAACTATCGAAAGACCGCCCTTGGTTGTCCTCCGACGGTCGGGATTAAGCCCCGAATCGATGGGAAAACTATCGAAAGACCGCCTTGGTTGTCCTCCGACGGCGGTCCAGATTAAGCCCGAATCGACGGAAAACTATCCGAAGACCGCCTGGTTATCCTCCGATAACGACAATGGATCAACACCGATGCACAACAGGGAAGCTATCCACATTTTTCCAACTACAACCTCCCTCAGAGTAATCAGCACGAAGAGTTATTCTGATTCCTTATTATCAACAGCAACTACAGAGTCTAGCGTATGACTCAGTTGCCTTGGATGGCATCTTAAGCCCATCTCCGACTATTTGTCAACAGTGCTTCACTTTCAGAATGCTGCATATATGGTTAAAAATCAATGCAAACCAATAACTTCATTCCAAAAATGAATACAAAGTCTAACGTACGACTCCCTTCGGATGGCATCTTAAGCCCATCTCCTCTCCTTTCTAGAAACGTCTACAGAGCCTAGCGCACGGCTCACTTTCCAGCAATCCTCCTATCAATAATCTCGAGTCTGACGTACGACTCACGCCCCAGCTTCTCCAAATGGCATCTGTAAGCCCATTCCCGCATCGTCCAGAGTGCAAATTTTCGGTGTACTCGAGTGTTCAATCATCTTCTACCTCCGGTCACGAAGACAAGCGTGTCAATCTAACCCTCCAGTACAAGAAGATTGAACAGGGCAGCTGTCATACCCAAAATTTTCCTCCATCCACTCAAGAGATTTCATACATCTATACTCAAGATTCCTCAAGAGTTGGTCGACAAACTCTCTCTAGACAATCAACCCAAACTAGGGTTTGGTATATCTCAGGTCAAGATGGACTTCCAATATCTCCAATGGTCTTCATGCCTCCTCATATGTTTCAAAGACTCTCCATGTCAAGTTTCAAGCTTCACAGATCAAGTTTCCTCAGACAATTGCTCAGATGGTGGAAAATCAGTTGTATTGGACAAAAGTCAACTGTGGTCAACATACAGTCAAACTTCATGATTTTTGGTCAACATCCTCATTTTGAAGTTACATTCATCATTTGATCAAGGGTTGATCATGATTCATCAAGAAAACTCAAGATTTGCTCAAAAGTCAAACTTTCTAAATTAGGGTTTCTAGATGAAAAGTCAATGAACTTTGGTGATCATAACTTCTTCATACTTTCTCAGAAATTTTTCCACCACCTCTTGTTTTGAAGGAAATTCAATTCTCTACAACTTCATGTCTCACAAGAATGTCCAAAAAATGCTTCATTTGAGAGGTATAGCTCAAAACATTACAGGTCATTTTCAAAGTCAACAAAAAGTCAACATTTTGTTTTGAGGATATATTGAGCATGGAAACTCCAATTGAGATGAGACCAAAAAGGTTGGTTAGAATACTCTTAGAGCTTTCCAAAAAGTCCAAGAACACTAAAAAATGTGGAAAATTGAGCAAGATACACTATTCAGAAGTTGGGCAATTTTGGACAATTGCACAAAAGGACATTTTGGTCAAAATGCAAAATTTTCCAAATGGGCCTAAAATCTTTTGATCCAAACTTGTTCATGACATTATTCTTGACCCATAAATGCTTGGCCATGGTGATTTTCTATTTTTATGATTTATCTTTGAATTTTATAACATTTAATTCAAAAATAAATTATATAAAATATGAAAATTAAGTATTTTTTCAAAAGAGTTGGATTTATATTTTCCTTGAAGTCCAAGAAAGCCCATAATCCTTACCAAATTCGTGATAGCATGCATATGGAAAGAAAAAATCAAGTTTTTAAGGAAATTTGATTTGTTTTAAATGGAAAATATTGCACAATCAAGGATCAATCTTTTTTGCTTGATTTTTCTCTCCAAACTTTCTCTATAAATGCTCAGCAAGGTCACAAGCCACAAAAAAAACCCTAGCTCAAGCCAAACCCTTATTTTGTCAAAAATTTTCAAGAAACTTGAGAAAATCGTGTTTCAAAATCCAGCCTCTTCCAGCCATTCCATCGTGCTCAGAGGGTAAGTTTGAGTAAGAATACACTATTGTTGTGGATCAAACCATCCAGATTCGAGCCATATACATGCATACATAATCAATTTTCTCTTGAATTCGTATTTTTATTACCAGCTAGTTTTAATTGATTCTAACGTTTTTAATGTGCTCGTGAGACACTGAGGGTTTGATCTAGGCAATCGCCATTGAGTTTGAACGTCCAAAACATGAGATACCATTCTTAGGGCTTCCGAACTGGAAAGCTTCGAACCGGCTTATCCAGGCGATTCGAGGCGAGAACCACACCATTGAACTCGCAGATCGATTTAGGGGGGTAGGGTCCTCCTTTTCTGTTTAATCATCGTATTTTTGCAGGTTTAAGGATCATGGTCACCGGAGAAGACGACCAGAGCTAGGGCTCCGGCGTCGGTGACTCGTTGACTCTGGCGTCAGTCAGCGTGGCACAATGGCGTATCCTCATTCGTCCACTCATTTACTATCCGGGCCCACGCGTGTTGACTGTGTTTTTGTTTATATCTATGGCACGTGCACCCTTAAAAGCAACTGTTTTCAAGTTCCAAACACCAAATGCAACGTGGCGTAGTGGTAGATGCAAGCAGACTCAAGGTTTCACCCCAGGGACATCAGTTCGAGCCAGCCTGGGACCTGGTTTTGTTTTCCTTTTTCCAAACTTGCACTATTTTCTATTTTTCATATTTTCTATATTTTTTCAATATTTTGCATCATTTTAATTTCTTTTCATATTTTTATTTCTACATTAAAAATCATCAAAAATTAATTTTCTTTTTGCATTTATTTTCAGAAAACCTTTATTTAATTTAATAAATTAAAAAATATAGTTTTGCATGCATATTTATTTTTATTCATAATTTTGCATTTAAATCATTTTTAATTCATTTTTAATTATTAAATTGCATCCAAAAAATCCTAAAAATTTATTTTAGCATATTTATATTATTTCCAGCATGTAATAATTTTCTCATATAAAAATTTGCATTTTTCTAACACTTTTTCTCTTGTTCGATTCATATCGTATTTTCCGATTTCTCATTCCTTTGCAGGTTGATCCGATTTAGACGTTCTTTCTTTATCATTTTACTTTTCAATAATGTAACTGTATATGGGATGTAATATTTTAAAATTAGGTCTTTATTTTCCGCATTTTAAATTATGTATCTGCCCCAAAGCCATGTAATAGCGTAGGACATTTACCTTTCCGCACTTTTACATTCCGCATTTTACTTTCCGCACCCTATCAATTGCTAGTAACTAGGCGTGTATGGCAAGATAATAATGAACTTAGCCCACTAATTTGCAAGATAAAATATCTGAAATCAACACACTTCTTTCACACATGCACCCCTTAGGGTAATTCTCTCTCGTTGCCTTACGAATTCACATGGTCATGTCCCTCGAACGTAGAGGTATTCTAGCACCGTTGCCTTCCAAACAAATCATCATAGTCCCTTCGATACAAAGATCATAAGACCCACGATGTCGCCTCCGAATACATGATCTTGACCCTCGAATGTCGCCTACGAAAAATGATGATAGTCCCTTCGAATGTGCTAGGATACTTCCTACAAGTTGCTTTCTATGACCATCCGACGTCCCTTCGAATGTCCCGCTTACATCCAACGAATGGAGCTACCTACTAACTAATGGTATGGCTAGCGCTATTCTAAAGGAACGTAGAAGTACGAAAACGACCAATTCTGAGTGGGTAATAAGTCTTTCAGTTGCTTGCTCTAAAAACCAAATGCTTTTCACACCATACACTCTTTTCCAAAGTTCAAACTCTTTTCAAAACGAAACATTTCCGAAGACTTTGTATACACTTCTACATGAGTCATTACAAAGTCAAAGCGAAATGCCTTTTTTCAAAACATTTTTGTCAAACACACAGAAAGCAATTTTAAAGTGATCTAAGACCAACTAAGAGCCCGTAGAATAAACTGCGGATGGAAAGGGGTGCTAATACCTTCCCTTTTCATAACCTTCTCCCTTACTCAGAATCTAACGAAGGTCTTTTTCTGTACTTTTACCTTCCCTTAATTGGATAAAAATAAAAGTCGGTGGCGACTCTTGCTATCCGCACATTTGCGATACAAAACCTAAAAAGTCAGTTCACCGTATCACAGCAGCATTTGAAGATGTTTCGACTTGAATCTTTCTGCTCTTGATTCCAGCTTCGATATGTTCGTTTGTCAATATCAGCTTGGTGAATCCGGCTGAAGAGTTTCCAATCAAATGATTGAAGAATGGTCCTTTCAGCGTTCCCATGAACATATCAACCAATTCCCTATCAGACAAGGGTTGTTGAACTATGCCTTCTAGATCTCTCCATTTCTGGGCGTACTCTTTGAATTTCTCGTCACGGCCCATAGCCATATTCTTTAGTTGCATACGGGTCGGTGCCAATTCAGCATGGTACTGGTACTATTTGTAGAAAGCATCTGCCAAATCATTCCAGGTATGAATGTCAGTATTCTCTAGATGATAATACCACTCTAACTATGTTCCGTACAAACTTTCTTGGAAGAAATGTACCCACCGCTTCATGTCTTTAGTATGAGGATGGATTTTTTGATCATAGGACTTCATATGCAGCCTCGGGAAAGAAATGCCATCATACTTAGAAAAGGTAGGGACCTTGAACTTGCAGGGAATTACCACTCCAGGAACCAGACTCAGATCATCAAAGTTCAACCCTGACATTTTCAGATTCTCCACAGCATTCAGGCGGTCTTCAAGTTGCTTGTACTTTTCGTTGTTAGGATGTTGCTCGCTTAAATAGTCTTCCTCTTTGTTTTCAGACTCATGATGTCTTCCTTCATTGTTTTTGACACTGCCTTCAGTTTCTCCGCTCTTGTCTGAGAATTTAAGCTGTCTGACTACCTTGACCGGATCTTTGTGTTTTCTTCCCAAGTTGATGAGGCCAACAATCTTCTTCTTCCTGGTGATGAGCTTCTTCAGATTTTTATGCCCTTGAGCTAAACTGGTGAACATTTCCTGAAATTGAGCGTTCTGAGCCTGGAGATCTTTGATAGTCTGTTCAAGAGCCAGTTCTGCTGAAATAAATAGCGAGAGAATGAGAAAATCGGTCTTCAGTGTACCTGTTATGAGATGTTATGCTATGATATGCAATGTTATGCAATGCAATGTTTTCAAGGACCTTTAGGGATTTAAATTTTTTAAACAAGCAAGAACAAACTTTTTATTAGTTGATTTAGTAAGTACAAATGAAAGTTCAAGACAGTAAAAATGAAATTCCTAGTGCTTAAGCCTCACATGGGTGCTTCCTCTTTGCGTTGAGATAGGTATTAATGCATTGCTCCTTGTGAAGTAGCTTTGTCAACTCCAATACTCTTTTCTCGCTTGCATAGCATTGAGCTTCGAATGTATCCCTTGCTTCTTTGATTTGAATACATGATCTCCTTAATTCTTCAAAATTAGTAGGCATGTCTAGATGAAGAATGGTATAGGTTTCGTCACCTACAGCAACAGGTTCCATAATTACTGGCAGAATAGTAGTATACGACATCATGAGGTTTTGAGCGCGAGCTCGCACCCATTTGAGGTAAGGTTCCCAAGGAATGGAATTTTTGTGCCCCAAGGTCTTGGTATCATTTTTTCTCACCATGCCCCAAGCGTGCATAAATCTTCGGCGATAACTATGGAGATCGTTGTCGTAGTCAAATACAATGTCTTGGAGAAGCTTATCATGAGGACCATCTTTTTGAGCGTAACCAAACTGTCGTAACGCTAGAGAAGGGTTGTAAGTGATACCTCCCCTTATGCCAAGGAGTGGTACATTAGGGAATTCTCCACAACGCTCAATGAAGGTGAAATCCTTTTGAAAGTAAAGACACCAACGGATATCTGAATGAGAGAGTGACATCAACCTTTGAGACCACTTCAACCTTTGTTCGTTCTTCATTACTAACTAAGGAAGGTGCGAAATAAACCACCTGGATAATAACGGTATGCAACACATGATAGTTCCTTGTCTTTTTGTGGTACGAGTGTGGAGAGAATGCAAAATATCTCCAAGCAAAGTAGGCACTGGATTATGGTGACAAAAATCTTGATGGCATTCACGTCTTTGAATTGATCTGGATTAGGAAATAGCACCAAACCATAGATTAGCAAGGCCAAAACGTCTTTGAAAGCATGAAAACTCATAGCCTTTAGGAATCCTCGAGCTTTCCTTATCAGAAATTTGGCAAGCAAGCCCTTAACTCCGGATCTTGTTTCCCAATTGTCTTCAATGTCTGGTCGCTTTAGATGTAACGCTGATGCGATGTCTTCGTACTTCGAAACTTTTTCTGAACCGGTGAATGGTATTTGATCAAGAATAGGTATCCCAAGTAGCTTAGATAACTCTTCTAACGTAGGTACCAACTGATAGTCTGGGAATACGACGCTCATCATATCTTCTCCAAAACCAACTAATCAAAGCATTGGAATACGACGCTCATCATATCTTCTCCAAAACCGGAGGTAACCAAGTCGAGTAGATAACCATGTCTTTTGATGAACTAAGAGTGATCCGGGATTTCTGAGACTAACTCTTTGAGCTGAGAAGGTATACCCACAAAGTTGATTCAGATAGTCTTCCTGGAAGCCATAACCCTACAACAAAGAGAAAAGATAAATCCCTAGGTCCTTGAAATGGTTAGAAATGATATAATGTTATGATGTAATGATGTCATGATGTCATGTTAAAATAGCACACACAAGCAATTCACACAATAGTCCTAGGTTTAAGGCTTGCATGAAGTATAGGTGTTTACCCTACCAGAGTTTGAGTGGGTTCAACCTATCCTATAATAGTAACCGAGTTCTATGAATCTCATATCATCAATCTTTCTCGTAGGCTTTATTTCAATATGACTACCAAGTGGTCGACCAAAACATCCCGAAAGTCAAATCTTAATGAGCGCAGCATCGAGTATCAACCAACCTCAATCTGCACCGAAGCCGACCATCTCACTACCTTCTAATGGCCAAGATGGGCCAATTAGGGTTCTATAGTTGAGTTAGTGCTTGAATACACCACTAAGACGCCAAATATTTCCTCAACTGAACACGAGGAATATCGGAATATCCAAAGTGTCACACTAACCATAGCCATCATTTTGACCGTTTTAGTATACGCCTAACAATTGCGATGAATTATTACTACTTACCTAAGGAAACCTGGATCCGGGTGTAGGATCCCCCATAGATATAATACCCAAGAAACCCTTAAAAATAAAGCAGACAAAGCAAACAGAAAGCAATAAAGTGATCTTAAACCCTAAGGTAGCCTTTCTTTAGGTTGTATCCCCGGCAGAGTCGCCAGTTCTGTAACACGGTGGAAGAACTGACTTGTTTGTTTTGTTTTTTATTGCAAATGTGGCGGATAGCAAGAGTCGCCACCGATTTTATTTTATCTAATAAAGGGAAGGTTAAAAGAACAGGAAAAGACATTAGTTAGATTTTGAGTACGGGAGGCAGTTATGAAAAGGGAAGGTATTAGCACCCTTTTCATTCGTAGTTATATACGGGCTCTTAGTTGCTTAGCTCACTTTTGTAAAATTGCTTTATGTGTTTGTGTAGTTTGAAAAAATTATTTGAAAAGGGAATTTTTCTTTGACTTCGTAATGATTCTCGTTGGAATGTACACGAAGTGTTTGGAAATGTAAAGATGTTTAACTTTGTAATGATTCACGCTGGAATGTACACAAAGTGTTTTTTGAAAGTATTTGAAAAGTGCGAGGTGTGAAAAAGTATTTTGTTTGGAGCAAGCAACAGAGTCTTATTACCTACTCAGAATGGTCGTTTCCATGTTATTTTTCCTTCTCCTTTAGAATAAGGCTATCCATACCATTAGTTGGCAGGTAACTTTATTCGGTTGGATGTGAAGGGACAATCGAAGGGTCATCGTATGGTCATAGAAGGAACCGTGTAAGGATACCTTTAGCAATTCTTATGGATGATCATCACTTTTCATAGGCAACAATCGAGGGATGAGATCATGTATTCGTAGGCAACATCGAGGGTCATCGAGGGACTATGATCTTTGTATCGAAGGGACTATGATGATATTATTCGTAGGCGTCTTTGCTAATGGTATCCCTACGTTCGAGGGACATGACCATTGAATTCGTAAAGGAAACAAGAGAGGATACCCTAAGGGGGTGCAAGTGTGAAAATTGTGTTGTATTCAGATATTTATCTTGATATTAGAAGTGATCTAGGGTTGATTTTAGTCTTTAACATGCAAACCCTAATTAACTAGAAGTTAATATGTGCAGAAAGTAAAGTGGGGAATGTAAAGTGCGGAATTGTAAATCCTACGCTATTACATGGCTTTGGGGCAGATACATAATTGGAGTGCGGAAAGTTAAGGCAGAAATGTAAATCTACGCTATTACAGAATAAAAACTGTGCGACCTATACATCCTTTCTAGAATTGTAAATGCAGAATAGCAAATAAGTAATCAGGATAATAAGAAATATGTTAGTGAAAATGTTTTGAAAATTAGTAAAAAAAGGTTTTAGGTTAATAACCCTAATTACTAGAAAAGAAATTATCTTTTTATGATTTTTGAAAAGGTTTTAATTGATTTTGAAAAGAAAATTAAATATAGAAAAAAATAAGGAAATAAGAAAAGTTAGAAAAATGAGAAAGGGGGGTCAGCAGGGATCGATCCCCAGAAGTTGCGCTTGCATGCTTCTATCAGAAGTTGCGCTTACATGCTTCTATCAGAAGTTACTTCTATCAAAAGTTTTCACTTGTATGCTTCTATCAGAAGTTGTACTTGTATGCTTCTTCAGAAGTTGTGTTCTAGAAGTTCTTTCTTAGAACTTCTAAGTTCATCTTCTGCTCAACATGGCGTAGCGTTTCATTCTAACACCTGAGTCAGAACATTTGCAGAAAAAACATAAACATGTCAGAGTATCAAATTCATCAGAGGATCATAACTTTAAAATATTATCAGAGTATCTATTTTTAACTTTCAGACAAAACACGCGTGGGCCCCAGGGAGTTTGAATGGACTAATCAGAAAGCAAGTTTTGCCACGCAAGAGTCAGAGTTTCCCTCTGAAACCCTTGACCACCGTGGACGGTGGTTTCCACCTCCTTCTCCGGTGAAGGGTTTTCTAAAACTTGCAATAATACATCAAAAAACAAAAACAAATAGTCCAGATCGAATAATTAGGATGTTACGAGTTCGATGGTGGTGTTATCTTGGCCTGAAACTGCCTGTAACCATGGGTTCGAAGCTCACAACTTCTTATGCCCTAACAATGGCATGATGCAATTTAAGCCCTAAATCTTGCATCTAATACGTCAAACCTGTTCTAACAAAGGCCTTGAACACGAACAAACACATCAAATATGTTAAGAATGCATGAAAATTGAAATCGATATAAGTAAACCTTACCAACCGGTGAGACTTGGGTGGCACGTTTTGGGGTGCTTTGGCTTCGTGTAAGACCTGGGATCGACTCCTGAAGTGCTCATGAGAGTGAATGGATGGCTGATTTGGCTCGAGAGTTCCTGGAAATTAGAATCCGAGTTTGCAAGTTTCTTAAGAATTTTGAGAATTCTAGGGTTTGTTCTTGGAGGCAAGCATTCGTGTCCTAGGCTTATGGATGTGTTGTGTATATATATGACAAGAGATTAGGTCAAAAAACTTGGTAAAATATATTGCATTGAATGAAAGGTATTTGATTGAAGTTTTTTGAATCAAATCTTTATTTTCCTTGCTCAATCTTCCTTAAACTCCTCTTGCATGAATTTTTCAACTTGCATTGTCAATTTTGGACCTCAAGAAACTTGGATATCAAGCCCATATGCCTTGTACATTGTCTTAATATTTTATTTTAATTAAAATTGAATTTTAAAGGTTCACTTCAAAAATAAATAAAATAAATGGAAAGAGGATATGTAGCTGGGCTTAGAGGCTCTTGATAATGTTAGGAATAAGTTTGAATCATAAAAACTTAGGCCCATTAAGAAAAAACTTGAATTTGCTAAGTATTTCTCTTCATGCACCTCCTCAAAAATGTCAAACTTGCACAACATGTATCTTGCTTAATTTTCAACATTTATAAGTGTTCTTGGACTTTTTAGAAATCTCAAGATTTCCTCTAAACACTAATTTTTGTTTCATCTTCATTGAAGTTTCCATGTTCGTGTACACTACTTTGCAAAAAGATGACTTTTTGTTGACTTTTAGGAGGACCTATAATGTCTTGATCCATACCTCTCAAATGAAGCATTTTTGGCCAAAGCTTGTGATACATGAAGTTGTATAGAATTGAATTCCCATGAAAATGAGATTTATTGGAAAAATTTCTGATAAAGTATGTGAAAGTTATGCCTGGTCAAAGTTCTGTTGACTTTTGGTTCAAAAACCCTAATCTGGAAACTTTGACTTTTGATCAGATCTTGAATTTTCTTCATGATTCATGATCAACCCTTGATCATATGATGAATGTGACTTCAAAATGTTGATATTGACCAAAAGTTATGAAGTTTGACTGTATGTTGACCACAGTTGACTTTTGTTCAATACAGCTGATTTTCAACCATCTAAGCAATTGATTGAGAAAACTTGAGCTATGAGGCTTGAAACTTGACATGGTGATCCCTTGAGACATGTGAGGAGGTATGATTACCACTTGAGGTATTAGAACTTCATTTTGTCTTGAGAGGAGCAAAATCCTAGTTGTGGGTTGATTGCTTAGGAGAGGGTTCGTCTGGTCAACCCTTGAGAAACTCTTGAGTATGGAGATGTTGATTGTCTTGAGAAATAGGAGGGCAAATTTTGGGGTATAATAATCTCTCGAATGGATCCGATCAAGTACATCTATGAAAAGACTGCTCTTACGGGAAGAATTGCTCATTGGCAGATGTTGCTATCTTAATATGATATTGAATACCGCACCTAGAAAGCTATTAAAAGTAGTGTACTGGCAGAATACCTAGCTCATCAGTCGGTTGAGGATGATCAATCTGTTGAATTTGACTTTCATGATGAGGACGTAATGTATTTGAAAATGAAATATTATGATGAACCTTTACCTAAAGAAGGTCCAGACCCAGAATCCCGATGGGGAGTGGTGTTTGATGGAGTTGTGAATGCTTGTGGAAAAGAAATCGGTGTCGTGATCATCACTCCTCAAGGAGCTCACATTCCTTTCACGGTAAGATTGATGTTTGATTGTACAAATAACATGGCGGAATATGAAGCTTGTATCATGGGTCTTGAAGAAGCCATCGACCTCAAAATCAAAATTCTTGATCTGTACGGTGATTCAGGTTTAGTAATAAATCAGATTAAAGAAGATTGGGAGACTCGTCACCCTGGAAAAATCCCTTACAAAGATTATGCAAGGAGGCTATTGACTTTCTTTAATAAAGTAGAGCTTCACCATATTCCTCGAGATGAAAATCAGATGGCAGATGCCCTGGAAACTTTGGCTTCTATGTTCAAACTGAACTATTGGAATGATGTACCTCAGATCGCCATTGAACGCCTTGAGAGGCCAGCTTACATATTCTCCATGGAGGTGGAAAAGGATGATAAACCCTGGTATCATGTCATCAAGCACTTCCTGATGACTCGAGAGTATCCGGTTGATGCGACAAGAAAAGATAGAAAGACCTTGAGGAGATTGGTTGGTAGTTCCTTTCTCAGTGAAGCTGTGTTATACCAAAAGAAATAATGACATGGTCTTGCTCAGATACGTGGATAGATACGAAGCAGACAAAAAACTAAGAGCCCGTAGATAACTACAGATGGAAAGGATGTTAATACCTTCCCTTTTCATAATTTCCTCCCGCACTCAGAATCTAACAAAAGTCTTTTCCTATTCTTTTCACCTTCCCTTTATTGGATAAAAGAAAAGTCGGTGGCGACTCTTGCTATCTTCAACATTTGCAATAAAAAGAAAAACAAACAAGTTAGTTCTCCCACCGTGTTATAACTATGAATATGGTCCAGACGCTCAATGAATTAAAATTGGCAAACTATTACTCAGGAGGATGGAATGTATGTGAAATCTCAAGAGGAGAGCAAAGGGTCTGTTTGATAAAGAAATTATAGCAATTAAAAGAGTGTGGGAATGTTATTAAAGGGTTTGAATTTTCAAAACGTCACTTAACTCTTTAAACACGACGTTCAACATTTAAAAAGCTCATTTCAAGTTCAAACATTTAAGAATCTCCCTGCACGCTACACAAGCTCTCAATACTGCAATATCTTCATCTCCTACCTCTAGAAGAAAAACCTTCAGTCCTCTTCAGTTAGCATGTCTCAACAAACTTAGTCAGGACCAAGAAACATCAACAAAAATGTATCAACTGAAGAAGCCCTAGACATTTCCCCTCTCTCAATGATTCCATGCTCAGATGCAAGACCTAGAAAGCTTCGCACTCGACATGTAAGACGTCCAAGAGAAATAATTGTTCCTATTGGAGGTAATGTCTCTGAACATACTGTTGAAACTGATCAAGATGTTGATAGGGTCATAAGGAGATTAGTTATTAAGACCCTGAATGTTGGACTGTCTGTTCAAGGGATTATTATCCTTCTTGCCCAAATACCTATTGAGGTTGCCTCAAAAAGGGCTGCTGAATCATCTGTAAGAGAAGATGATTGTACTGAAAGGAATCTTGGAAAGGAAACTGAGACTAATACTGAAGAAGCCACACCTGATGTTGAAACATCATGTGTGAAAGAAGTTCCTTCTAGCAAGAATGTTGAGATGAGTCCAATAAGGGTTGCAAACAAGAAGAATGAGGAAATTGTAGATGTGGATGAACTATCCGACAATGAATTAATTGTCAATATGAACCCGGGAATTGCAAAAAGGCTGAAAACAAGAAAGGGAAAGTCAGCAGTGTCAAGAACTCCCTCCAAGATTGACAAGAAAAAGGTTATGTATGGACCCCCAAAAGCATGGAGCAAGGTTGTTCCATATTCAAGTAAGAGGAAGATTAGGCCTAAATTAGACTATAATTATGATGTTGAAATAGATGTCCAATATACAACAAGGTCCATCATTAAGAAATCTTCTGATAATATACCTGATACGCCAATATACAACATCTCCTTCCATTCACCAAACTATGTTACAAGATGGAAGTAAATTTATCAAAGTAGAATTGCTTTGGAGAGAGAATTAAGAAGAGAAGCCCTGGAGAACAAGGAGATCATGAGTCTGATCTTTGATGCTGGACTGATGAAGACTGTGCTCAAGCTATCTAAGTGCTATGAGGTTTTAGTTAAATAATTCATAGTTAACATACCACAAGACTGTGCTAACAAAGGGAGTAAGGACTTTCAGAAGGTCTTTGTGAGAGGAAAATGTGTTAATTTCTCACCTGCTATGATCAACCAATATCTGGGAAGGAGTGAGAAGGAAGAAAGTGTACTTAAAATGACAAACAATCAAATATGCACAACCATCACTGCAAGTCAAGTCAGTGTGTGGCATGTCAAAGGTAAACTGTCTGTTGGGAATTTGAGGGTCAAATATGCAATCCTTTATAAGATTGGAGCTGCGAATTGGGTGCCCACAAATCACACCTCAATAATTTCAGTAGGGATGGGAAGATTTATCTATGCTGTAGGAATGAAGATACCATTTGATTATGGTACCTACATATTTGATCAGACAATCAAACATGTTGTTACCTGTGCTACTAAGTTGCCCATTGCCCTTCCCACCTTGATATGTGGCATAATCCTCCAATAGCACCTTGGAATTCTGTCCACCCTGGATACTGAGTGAAAAAGAGCAACCCCATTGTCCCTTCATCAGAAATTGTTTGTAGGAGCACATGCCCCAGACATTGTCTCAACATCTACAGGTGCTGAAAAGAAAAATGCAAGTATGGGGGATTTAATTGCTGAACAAACAGAAGCCTGCAGAGACTTGGATGAGGTCATATGCATAAGCTCAACAAGGAAGTTGAAATTTGAAGAGACCATCCTAGCTATGAAGAAGACTGCTACTGCAAATGCTGCATAGGAGGTGCAAGTAGATGAAAGTAGCTCAGCAACTCAAGGCTCTTCTGCAGATGGCTCAGGGAGTGAAGAAAGTGGCGAGTTTTCAAGTTCTGCAGAAAACTGATGTGCTGAAGATTTGTTAATTGTGTTTCCATCTGTTCAATGTTGAATTTTCTTTACGTGTAATTTTAGCAGTTAAGTGCATAACATTTTTTTTTGGGGTTGTACCTAACTCTAGATAATAGTGAATTAGTTGAATCTAGAATTTAGATTTTTGTCATCCCTTAGTTATGAGTTTGGCATATTATGGCTAAAAAGGGGGAGAGTGGGTGAGTGTGAATGCTCTGACTGAGCCTAATTGTGATGATTATGTTGAGGGGGAGCAGTTGTGAATTTGTGTGTGATTGCATGTATGAGGAGCTATAAAGATGTGTTGAGGGGGAGCAGCAGCTATATGTGTTAATTGTATGTTTATGTGTGCATCTGTGTGATTTGCATCTATGCAGTGGGAGCAAGAAGTTGTCAATTGTGCATCTGTGAAAACTTATGTTGTATGCTTCCAACTGTTGTGGATGTTATGTGCAGGGGGTAAAATGATGCATCTCTGAATGTTCTAACTAATGTTTGAACATCTCTGTTTTCCGCTGCTATATCTATGTTATGTGTGTGATGTTGCTTTTACTGCACTACTCTTCTATGTGTGCTTAACTTCCTAAATAATGTATGGCTTATATCCTAAATAATGTTTTAGCCAAAATTTTCCAAAGGGGGAGTTTGTTAGTTCTATTGATTGACAGCAATTTTGGTAAAACATTCTGCTCAAAAAAATGCCTTGAAGAATATTGAAACAACAGATGTCACAGCAGATGTCAGGACATGTGAAACTGACAGAACTGGTTTAAATTCAAAAATTTTAAGTTGTCAGTTTTTTTTAATTTGTGTGCTTCGATTAAGGAAGTTGGTGTAACACCTTCAGCAATATTCTTGGAGATTTTATGTCCTGCTTCTGTGGAGAAAGTTTAGGACGCTGAAGACCTATGAGTAAAGCAATCCTAGATGTTGTTACTCTATTTAAGGACTGCAAACCTTGTTTTGTAGTTTGGCCGTTTTAGAAGAATTAGATTTTAGAATTTTACATTGTTGGTTGTCCATTGTGTTGGTTGTTTATTGTAAGCCTCTCTAGTATTAATTGATACTTGAGTAGGACGTTTGTTGAGTTGTAATTTGAAAAGTATCTTCAGTATTTGTTTTTGTTGATAGTCATCGCGTCTGACTTAGGGAGTGAGCGAAGGTTCTCATATCTAAGATAGGTTTCTTAGGTAGAAGGATCATTGGGTATGGATTAAGTGAGGAGTGTAAACAGGGAGGTTTAGCTCTGAATTAATACTACTAATAGTGGACTTCATCCCTGGCTTGGAAGCCCCCAGTAAAACAACCTGTTGAACATCATCCGATAACTATATCAATGAAGTCGCCATCGAACATTTTTTATCCCGTGAGAGGAAAGGTAAACATCAATTAAACCTAAGGGGGAGAAATCATGGTCTTATGACCAACAGATCGTGGTAAGGGAGTCTGTTACACGAGGGGAAGGTATTAGCACCCCACATGCTCATAGTACTCTATGGTATCCACTTCTATTATATCTATCTATCGCTTAATCGCTATAATGCATGTGAAATAAAGAAAATAAAGAAAACACAGGGAAAAGAAGGAAGTATTTACAAAGTTTTGCTCGATCGAACCCCGTGACAAGATGCGTACGTATACCCTCGCGCAATGGAAAAGTCAGAGCGCCGTAGTTTAGCTCACAGGTTTTGGTGAGTTGAAATTGTTTTTATGGGAAGTTTGATTCTGCGTCCTCACAATTGCAACTCGTGCTTGGCGTTGCAGCTATAAGTAGTCTTATGCTCGGCCGCTCGCACACTTAGAAAATTGTTTGGATTGAAAGGGAACACCATTTTTGAAAAGGTTTTAAACACAAAAAAACGCCCGTAGGAGAAAAAGGTTTGCAGTGAGGTTGGTTGCTTTTACCTTTGAAAAGGAGTCTGAACCATTATTAAGTGTTTTGATTTTTGAAAGAAAAGAAAACAAATTTTAGTTTTACATGCAAGGATGCAAAAAGAAACAACAAAACATGTAAAGGGAGACTAACTAGTTCTACCCTAATATTATCATGCAAAGTTGGACCTAAGGTTGAGGATGTAAGAGAATCTCTACCTATGTTGACATGAAAATGATGGAAATCCTAATGTCTAGGCTCAAGAGTTATCCTAACCAAGCGTTCCTAAGGGAAAGCTATCCTAATATCCGTCATGGTTGTAGAACCAAGGGACGCAAAGGGATGAAGCAAGCAAGTGCTTTGACAGAAGCACACAAACAATGCAATGCACAAACAAATGATCACACATGCACAGGAAAAGAAGGAAGTCTCATATTCCTACAAAACAGAGCAAAGATAAATTCCTAGGTCCTTGAAATAGTTAGAAATGATATGCAATGTTATGATGTCATGATGTCATGTTTAAACAGATAGCAAGCACAAACAATTCACACAATAGCCCTAGGTTTAAGGCTTGCATGAGGTATAGGTGTCTACCCTACCAAAGTTTGAGTGGGTTCATCTTGTCCTATAATAGTAACCGGGATCTAGGAATCTCATATCATTGATCTTTCTCGTAGGCTTTATTTCAATACGACTACCAAGTGCTCGATCGAAACATCCCGAAAGTCGAATCTTAATGAGCATAGCATCGAGTATCAATCAACCTCAGTCTACACTGAAGCCGACCATCTCACTACCTTCTAATGGCCAAGATGGGTCAATTAGGATTCTAGAAGTTGAGTTAGTGCTGATGACACCACGCAGACGCCAAATACTTTCCTCAACTAGACATGAGGAGTATTTGGACATCCAAAGTGTCGCACTAACGTAGCCATCATGTCAACCATTTTGGAATACGCCTAACGGTCGCGACAATTTATTACTACTTACCTAAGGAAACCTGGATCCGGGTGTAGGATCCCCCACAAGTATAATACCCAAGCAACCCTTAAGATAACGCATACAAGTCAAACAGAAAGCAATAAAGATGATCTAAAATCCCTAAGGTATTCTCTCTTTAGGGTGTCTCCCCAGCAGAGTCGCCAGTACTGTAATATGGTGGGAGAATTGACTTTGGATTGTTTTGCGTTTGATCGCAAATGTTGCGGATAGCAAGAGTCGCCACCGAATTTTCTTTTATCCAATTAAGGGAAGGTGAAAAGAACAGGAAAAGACCTTCGTTAGATTCTAAGTAAGGGAGAAGATTATGAAAAGGGAAGGTATTAGCACCCTTTCCATCCGTAGTTATCTACGGGCTCTTAGTTGCTTTAGCTCATTTTAAAATTTTCTTTCTGTGTGTGTTTGAAAAGATTTTTGAAAAGGCATTTCGCTTTGAGTTCATAACGATTCACGCTGGAATGTATACGAAGTGTTCGGAAATGTTTTGTTTTAGAAAAGGAGCTTTGTAATGATTCACGCTGGAATGTATACAAAGTGTTTTGAAAATGTTTTGAAAGTGTGAGGTGTGAAAAGTGTTTTGATAGAGCAAGCAACTAAAAGTCTATTACCTACTCAGAACGTTTGTTTCCGTGTTATTTTACTTTCCTTTAGAATAGCGCTATCCATACCATTAGTTGGTAGGTATCCCTATTCGTTGGATGTGAAGGGACGTTCGAAGGGACATTCGTATGGTCATAGAAGGCAACTTGTAGGAGTATCCTAGCACATTCGTAGGGACGATCATCACTTTTCGTAGGCAACATCGAGGGTCATCGAGGGACTATGATCTTTGTATCGAAGGGACTATGATGATATATTTGTAGGCAACGGTGCTAGGATACCTCTACGTTCGAGGGACTTGACCATTTGTTTCGTAAGGCAACGAGAGAGAATACCCTAGGGGGTGAATGTGTGAAGAAAGTGTGTTTAATTCAGATAATTTATCTTAAAATTAGAAGTGATCTACATTTGTTTTTATCTTGCCATACACGCCTAATTTACTAGCAATTTATATGGGTGCGAAAAGTAAAGTGCGGGAAATTAAATCCTAGACTATTACATGGCTTTGGGGCAGTTACATAATATAGGAGTGCGGAAAGTAAATCCTAATTAAGCTATTATACCCCATGAGCAGTTACATAATATTGAAAAAGGAATGCGAGAAAATTAACCTAACTATTACAACCTGGAAGCAGATACAATAATCAGAAAAAGAATCGAATTGCGAATATTAGAAAATAATGTTAGTAAAAAAAGATTTTTGAGTTAGGAAAAAAAGTTCTTAGGGTTAGTAAACCTAATTAGATGAGAAAATCATTTTTTTTGGAATTTTCAGGATTGATCTTAGTGTGGAAAAACAATTAAAAGTCAATTTTTGATTAATTAACAATTAATTAAAATATGCATGCAAAATATAAATTTTTTATGTTAAAAATTAAATAAATATTTTTCTGACCTAAATGCAAAAAAGAAATAATTTTTTTGTGATTTTTAAATGGGTTAGAAAAATATTTGAAAAGAAATTAAATTGGAAAAGAAAATATGGAAAAATAATGGAAAAAGGTTAAAGTGCTTCTGGAGGAAGCCATCCTAGAAGCTGGAGCTTCTGGAAAGCCTCTTGTTGACGTGCCGTAAGTAGGCACTTCGGGATTTGTCGAGGTGCCCGTAAATTGGACTTTCCGGGCTTTCATCGAAGACGATTTTGCGCAGGGGCGTTTGATAATGGGGTCTAGAAGCTGGAGCTTCTGGATGCGTTGCTTCTGAAGGGGGTCCAGAAGTAGGCACTTTTGGAGGCTGTGGCTTCTGGAACCTGAAATATCAAAAAGCATTAAGAATTCTGGGAAAAGACAGGGTTTGAACCCGTGCCTTCTGGGATAAACATGCGTTGCCTCTGCCATCTGAGCCAACCTACTTTGGTGTTAGACATATGAAACAGAATGAATGTAAAGGAAATTGATTTCTGGGAACCAATTTGAAATCAGAAAACGCACGCAACCTTCGTCTTCTTCCTTGGGACACAGGCTTTTAGCTACGGTTTTTACCTACGGATTTCCTCTGTAGCTATATCCCTGCAAAATCATAACTCAAGCAATACGCAATATAAATTCACATGAAAGGCATGGATTGATTGCTTTCAGTCTCCTAAACATGAATATGCCTCTGGTTTTGGCTAATTTTGTCTTAAACGAAAAACCCTAAACCAAGGTCTCAAAACCTAACAATGGCAGATTCGTGTACCTATACTGAAACATTAATCAAACGACACAGGAAGCTTACAAATAACATCATAAACATAAATATGTGATCAAAATACGTTTAAAATGCATGTAACTATGAATTCGATTTTCAAATTTTGGAAAGCAAACCGTGATGATGATTGCGTGATTCTGGACGTCTGGATGAGTGGTGATGATTGGAATAGATTCCTGGGACCTTGAGGATGCTCGTTCAACCCTCAAAACTCCTTGAATTGACCTGCCAAATTGAAACCGAAATTGCTTTTCTTACAAGTTTTCTTGAAACTTTTTGAGGGTTCTTGAGGCAAGAATTTTGTCCCTTGTGCATTTGGAATCATTGTGTATTTATACTAGAGTGATTTAGGTCAAGAATTGTCAAAGAATATCATGCCAATCAATGAAAGATAATTTGATTTGGAATCAAACCAAATATTGCCTTTTTGAGCCAATTTCAATCAAATCACTTGCCAATCATGATTATTTCGAAATAATCAGATTAAATGGCTTGCTTGGACCTCAAGGATGAGAGAAAATCCATCTTGCACTTAATTTTTGATTTTATATCTTTTATTTTAATTAAATTGGTTTTAAATGATTAAAAATCCAAAATAAATTAAAAATAAAAGATAAAAAACGTGGCCTTGGGCTTGGAGGTTCCAATTTAGATAAGGAACATGTTTGAATCAAGAAAAGTTAGGCCCATTTGGATATTTTTTGATTTTCTCAACTATTTCTCTTTGTGCACCTCCTCAAAAATGCTCAACTTGCACAAGGTGTATCTTGCTCAATTTTTAACATTTTTAGGTGTTCTTGGACTTTTTAGAAAGCTCAAGATGTCTTCTAAACAACCCTTTTGATTTCATCTTCATTGAAGTTTCCATTCTCATGAACACTTCCTTACAAAAAGTTGACTTTTGTTGACTTTTAAAAGGACCTATAATGTTTTGATCCATAACTTCCAAATGAAGCATTTTCTGCCCAAGCTTGTGAGACATGAAGTTGTAGAGAATTGAATTCTCTTCAAATTGAGCTGTGGAGGAAAACTTTTTGATAAAGTATGTGAAAGTTATGCCTGGTCAAAGTTCTGTTGACTTTTGTCTAAAAACTCTAATTTAGAAACTTTGACTTTTGATCAAATCTTGACTTTTCTTGATGAATCATGATCAACCCTTGATCAAATGATTAATATTACTTCAAAATATTGGGGTTGACCAAAAATTATGAAGTTTGACTGTATGTTGACCACAATTGACTTTCTGTCCAATACAACTGATTTTCATCCATCTGAGCAATTGTCTGTGCAAACTTGACTTGTAAGGCTTGAAATTTGACATGGGGATTCTTTGAAGTATATGATGAGGCATGATGACCACTTGACATATTGGAGGCCCACCTTGACTTGAGAATGGCCAAACCCTAGTTTGAGTTGATTGCTTAGGAGAGGGTTTATTTGGTCAACCCTTGTGAAATCCTTGAGTATGGATATGTGAAGTGTCTTGAGAAGTGAGAGGGCAAATTTTGGGGTATAACAGGGTGCAGGTGTAATACAATTTTTTTATAAATATACTTTATTTTTTAATATAACCAATAATATTTTTTTTCTTTCTTTAAAAAGCTCAATGGTGGGAATATCATGGTTCATGTGCTCCTAGACATCAATATTTAGATATGAAAGTTCTCAGTCAAACAACCTTTTCCACAAACTGTGAGAGAAATTGGAATACATTTAGCTATATCCACACAAAGACAAGAAACATATTGAAGTACAAAAAATTGCATAAGCTTGTCTTCCCACATTACAACACGAAGTCGAGAATGCGGGATAAATTAAGGAAGAGTCGGGAAGACATAAAAGCAAGTTTTGATCCGATAAATCTTGACTATATATTTCAAGAAGATCTGTTATCTCAATGGATAGAAGAGAGAGAATATCATTATTGAATGGAGTTCAAAATGAAGAATAGTTGCCGATAGTTGATACAAATGATGAAAATGTTGATGATAATAGTGAATCTAATGATAATGGCGGTTTAAGTCTACCAAGCGGTAATAGTGGTGATGGGGATGGTAATTAAGTGGATAATAAAGGTGAAAGTGAAGGTGGGCGTGGAGGCAGTGATGATGAAGAAGAAGACGATGATCAGTTAGAATTTGATCTGTATCATGAAACACCACCTGGTTATACACGTTATAGGAACTTGAATAATATGGATCGTTCTAACAACTCACTACTTGATACAAGAGGAAATGTGTCACAATCTGGAAGAAAGGGGAAAAGAAAACAAAGTGTTCCACTTGAATATTCCTCTTCTTCTAGTATTTCTCGTAGTTTTAGTGATTTTGGGATTGGTGATTCTTCATAAAGTAGTCAACAATCTTATCCTCTTGTTTATCAATATCCTTATTTCAACTCTTATAACCAATATCCTAGTGATCAAACTCCTTCGTACTACCAACAATCAATGAATGATCATAATTCTTATCATCAACAATCAAATGGTGATTTTTTGGTTATGTCTTTGGACAAGGAACTACACAAGATAATAGTACAAGTTATGCTTCTTCATGTCATTCCACTATGTGGTAGCAAGAGTCATGTAAGTTATATTTTCAAATGTTGAATTTATATTTAGTGAAATATATGTGATGAAAAATCTTAATATTAAATTAAAATTTAAAGATATTAATTAAGAGTTTTATCTTCTTTTTCTTTTCTTTTTTGCAGTGAAGATATGTCTATAAGATAAAATGGTGTTGTTTTTCACAATCAAGATGGCAACATATAACATTAATATATTTGTGTCTATGGTTCTTTTATTTTAAATCAATTTTAATTTATTTATATTATGTATTTTAAAAATTAATTTCGAGCATGTGTTTGTTTAAATAACTTACAAGATTAGTTATAATAATGTTTATTCAATAGAATTTAATTTAAATTATACATAAATACAATAAAATAGCCTAAAAATGAATTAAAACTAATGAAAAAAATATAAATACAAGAAAGATAAATAATTAAAATAATTTTAAATATTTTTTTATATTTAGTGTGTATTGATGCAACTTGTTTTTTTCAAAAATATCATTTAAATGAATTTTCAAAAACAATGAAATCGCCACCTAATTTTATTTGTTCTAAAAGAAGAACGGGAAAATATAGATAAAACCCACGAAAGAAAAGGATAAGACGGTCTATGAAATTAAGAGTTGTAGGTTCGGGAGTTGGTTATGCAAGGGGAAGGTATTAGCACCCCTCACATCCATCGTACTCGATGGTACCCATTTAGTTCAAAATGTGGTTGTGTGTTAGTGTAAAATTTTTACGATCTTCTAAGTTTTGAAAGGAGAAAGAAAGGGAGAAGAAATGTTTTTATTATTTTTGCTCGCCTTTAGTCGTAAGACTTAGTGCCTACGTACTCCCTCGTGCAATGGGAAAGTCAGAGCGCCGTAGTTCGGCTAGAAAATATTGTTTGTTGATTGATTTTAAATGAAAAAGACAAGTCGTCATTTTTAAAGGAGAGGACTCATCTAATGTCCACAAGGTGTGATAAAGAATAAAGGACTACGCACCAACATGAGGGAGGGTTTGAGAACACCTCTAGTACTCAAGTGGAGAAGCCGAAAACCTTGGGAATAGAGGAAGAAGCATCTCAATTATAAATGAATCATGTCTAATCTTGAAAAGGGTTTAAAGGGTAAAAGGTGCTTGGACGCACAAAAGATATTGAATGTGTTGGAATTGATTTTAAATTATGGATGACAAGTACCAAAACGTTGGGCTATCCTCTAACGATTCAATACTCGAGATTGGTGATTGAGGTCAACCGATCATCTCTCATCCAAAATCTTTATTATGAAAAGAGTGAGGTGAAACAAAGTTCACTTTTATTAAGTGTATGGAATAAAGTATTTAAGTCATTGGGTTACCCTCTAATGGCCCAAATACTTTACATTTTAATTAAATCATCGGGCTATCCTCTAACGATTTACTTAAATACCATAGCACCATGTTTTTTTGTTTTGTAGAAAAATTGATTTTTGAAAAATAACTCGACGTTGGATCGAGGTTTGAGAAGAAGACTCGACGTTGGGTCGATTTTTATTGAAAGTGTTTTAAATGCTTGGTGAATGGAGAAAGAATAGGATCGAGATAATTGTAAATCACAAGTAAAATCGACAAAGCCCATACAAGATGGCCAACCTAAGCATAAAACAATTAAATTACATGTGTACTAGCAAAGTGGGCTAGTCTACTATAATGACTAATTGGAACAATTAATCGAAATAGGCTCAATGTAAGAAGGCCCAGGATCAAGCGTACTTGTGTGCATGTGTGGTCATCGCGACGCTTCGTAGCTTTGTCGACTTACGGGTTCAAAAATGATTTACAAATATTAGTTTAAAAAAGATTTTTTTGGTTTTGTGTAAGTGACAGTTAAATTAAATAAAATAAATGTGCACTAGATAATTATTACAAGATTTGTTCTTGGGAGAGGGATACATGAATTATAAATGGGGATTAAACGGTAAAATAAAATAGAAAGCGGTAAATTAATTACAATGCAACAAGGGGATTGGGGTACAATTTTTCGAATGGGGATAAATTGAATTAAAGAGAAAAACAGTAGGTACAAACGAAAACTAAATGCGGAAAAATTTAAATATCGATTAGCGTATTTTATTTTATTAATTAGAATAGATTATATGAACTAATTCTAAGAAATGCAACCACTATATTACAGTATAATACTAAATATAAGAAATAAATATAATATGTATATTTATAATAATAAATATAAGAAATAAAATAAAAAAACATGTATAATTATACTTACAGTATAAAATATAAAATAAAATAAAAATGCAAATATATTGTATGTTCATTATTAAATATTAAATGAAAAATAAAAACAGTAATATGGATATGCTAATGAACAAGAATAAATGCTAATTGAAAGTGATTGTTTCGAATAATCCTCGAATGTCTACACAAACAATAAACTCGTTAGTAGCATGAGTGAGATAAAAATGAAATTGCAATAAAAATTAGAATACGATTAGTAATTACAAGCTATAGAATCGAAAATGAAACTAGTATAAAATGTATATGAACGGAAGGACTAAAACAATTAAATATGCGAGTGATTCGATTCACAAAGGAAACAAAACCAAAGAAACTTACATCATTATTCAATTTAAAATCGAAACAAACTAAAAATTAAACCAAACAAATTCGGGCAGCAACTATATATATACTTAATAATGCTCAAGAATTCATCTCAAAAAGTGTTCAAAACAAATTAAAATGCAACGATAAAAACAAACGGACGCCTCGTAGTTTCTCGATTAGATTTACACGCGAGTAACGCGGCCTAATCACTAAACCGTCATTGAAACTATTCTTGAATATTATTCAAATACAAACTATAATCAAAATAAAAATGAAAATAAGATAATATAATGGTTCCTCGGTTAAATCGTACGCGAATAAACGCGACATCGATATCAAACCTTCATTGGAACCGATACGGAATCCTCTTGTCAAATCCAAACGAAATTAGAAAGAAATGAGCATAACATATACACGGTATCTCAACATGTTTCTCGGTTAGATTTACACGCGATTAAACACGGTATAATCATTAACCCGTCATTGAAACAAAACAAATAAATGCCAAATGGTTTCTCGGTTAGTTTCTACGCGAATAAACGCGGAAACAACATCACCTTCATTCACCTTCATTGAAACCAAATCAAACTTCAAATATCCATCAATCGTAAAACTTCAATCGAAATTTAAAAATGAGAATAACACCATAATATGATATCCCAACAGTTTCTCGTTCACATCCTACTCAAATGAACGTGTCGATGTCGAACTCTCATCGAAAGTACAATGTGATTCTTATCACCAATTCAAAAGAAAACAAAATAACATGGCTACCCATGACAGTTTCTCGGCTAGATCGCACACTATTAAATGTGGCATCATTGTTAACCATCATCGAAACTAAACCCGAATTTGAACATAAATCATCGATTGAAATCAAAAATGAAAACGAAACAACATTGTATGAGTACGGAAACCAACATCATATATTCGACATAGTTTCTTTCAGCAACATATCATTTAGACGCAAAACATCAAACTATTTTCAGATTTTTCCAAAGAATGCAGTGAGATAATTTCACATTTTATCAAATATGTCAGATACAACCTGCATAAACTACTTCAATAACCAAACCTTATGACAAAAACAGAGGCAGATCCAATCGTAAACGGCATCGGTTTTGAATACGCATAGACAACATAACAACTTTATATCCAGATTCAAAACTATAAGTTGAAACTTCTTTGCATAATGAATAGATTATCCAGAAATTAGCATCGAATCTTACCGAAATGCAGAGTTACAGAAGCTGAACGGCGGAGTCACAGCGAGAGACGGTACTGAACTGCCAAGGTTGGAGGTTGCTGCGTTTTTGGTGGCTTGCAGTGGCGGAACTATGTTGAACGTTGAACAGAACGAGTGTTGTTCGGATGGTGAGCAGCGACGGAAGAAGGTTGTTATGAGTTGAGAACACAGACTGGAGGAGAGGTGGCGACGGCTGATGGAAAAGAAGGTTAACGGCAGGAGTGAGAGAGATTGAAGGGCAAGGTTGAAGTAGAGATGGAAACAGTGAGTACAGCGATTTGGGGGTTCCGGTGAGAACAGTAGGGAGTAGCGATGGCTGTGAAGGAAAGAACAGGGGAGTTTGTTTGGTCCGATGAAGAACGATGGAGGAGGTTAAGGGTTTGGATTGAGCAGCGGCGATGAGTTTGTTACGGTGAAGGAAACAATGGGTGGTTATGTGAGAGGATGACAGCGGTGGTATGTGGAAGGAACAGAGGCGTGTGATGGTAACGACAATGGAGTTGAGATACGGTGAACAGGGGTTTCGGTGGAAGTATGGTGACTGAAACGGAAGGTGAAGAACGTGGCAAGCTGGAGAAACAGAGGTGTGGCAAAGTTAAGGCAAAATTTGAGGTTACAGTGGACAGAAGAAGTGAGAAATAGGGAGGTTATTTGGTAGCTCGCAGCGAATACAGTGAGACGGCAAGGAGGTGGTTGGGATTGAGTTATTACAAAGAGAAAGGGAGGACCGTGGATAGTGAAGAAGATGAGATTTTTTTTATAATTTGGTTTTCGTTTTCTATCCGCCTCTTTGTTTATTCCGTTTTTTTTTACAAACTGGCCTCCTCCCAACAGCAAGACTAAGATACATAAATATACAATACAATTAGGTTTTCCAATTTTTTTTAAAATGCCAATAATACCCCTAATTATAAATTGGGCTACAAAGCCCAAAAGAGCAAAAATTAATCTATTCAAAAGAGTTTTTGTTTTGATTTTTGGAGACAAAAATTGGACACTTAAATTGTCAAAAACGGTAAAAGTTCGGACAATAAATTATCCGAAAAATAAAATAATTACATTAAAGTAAAATACAGGTATCAAAGATTGAAGAAAAATTATCAAAATAATTAAAATAGAAATAAAATAATAATACAGAATACCCTTGTAAAATACTCACAAAAAAACGAAGTTTTCAAATGTACCAAAAATTAGGAGAACACATTTTATGCTTTACGCGACGTAAATTCATAAAGCAGTGAGTAAAAGATGAAAACTTGAAATATTTTCCCCGCTAATTTTCGCACAGCGTCGAACCGCTTTTAACAGTCAGTTTATAAAACCGAAATATCGATATCATCGACATATAAGTAAATTAAAATAATGCAATAAACAGACAGAGAAGTAAAAATAAATGAAATAAAATAGCGGGTATTTTACAATTAAAAAAAATGCGAATATCGATTTAGACTGTCCTTTGATCAGTTTAAATACGACAAAATGATGCATATGCAATGAGTGAATGACTGTTTTTTTTATAATATAAATACAAATGCAAGTAGAAAAAGTAAAGAAAATAGCAGGGTAAAATTTGGGGTGCAATAGTTGCCCCTATTTAAATATCTTTAACCAGATGATATGAAGATGATCAGTCTTCATATTATCGCAGTGGGAGATAGTTAAATATCAAAAACCCAAAATTTTGCCCTGAGACGCAATGGGTATGCCGTGAATAAAATATAATGAGAAAAGTGTCAATGCAAATTTTTGACATATTTTTGAATGATGTATGATATGAGACACTCTATGGTAATTTGTGGTAATTATTGGAGACTTTGAAACTAGAAATTTGTGGTAGACAATCGATTTTAAACAGATCCGAAGCTACATCGTGAAATAAACCGAAAAGACAATCGATTTTAAACAGATCCGAAGCTAACATCGTGGAAATAAACCGAAAAGACAATCGATTTTAAACAGATCCAAGCTACATCGTGGAAATAAACTAGAAAAGACAATCGATTTTAAACAGATCCGAAGCTAACATCGAAATAAACCGGAAAGACAATCGATTTTAAACAGATCCGAAGCTACCTCGTAGAAATAAACCGAAAAGACAATCGATTTTAAACAGATCCGAAGCTACATCGGAAATAAACGGAAAAGACAATCGATTTTAAACAGAGCTACATCGAGAAATAAACCGAAAAGACAATCGATTTTAAACAGATCCGAAGCTACATCGTGGAAATAAACTGAAAAGACAATCGATTTTAAATGATCCGAAGCTACATCGTGGAAATAAACCGAAAAGACAATCGATTTTAAACAGATCCGTTACATCGAGAAATAAACCGGAAAAGACAATCGATTTTAAACAGATCCAAGCTACATCGAGAAATAAACCGGAAAAGACAATCGATTTTAAACAGATCCGCTACATCGTTGAAATAAACCGAAAAGACAATCGATTTTAAACATCCAAGCTACATCGTGGAAAAATCGAAAAGACAATCGATTTTAAACAGATCCGCTACATCGTTGAAATAAACGGAAAAGACAATCGATTTTAAACAGATCCGCTACATCGTGAAATAAACTGGAAAAGACAATCAGATTTTAAACAGATCTGAAGCTACATCAGGGAAATAAACTGGAAAAGACAATCAGATTTTAAACAGATCTGAAGCTACATCAGAGAAATAAACTGGTAGGTACCAAGTATGTTGGATTTTGACCACAAGGTAAGATATTGACTGCAACAAGACCTCAGGAAATGCAAATGAGGATAAAACACTCTTGCTATGCATGATATATGAATTTTGTGATGCATGATATATGAATGATCTATGCATGTAGTATGTAATGCAGACGTTTATGACAACGGAGATCGACTCATTTGTGGAGGTAAGATGGGAACTCGGATTCCTCAACACGGAGAACACTGCCAACTCTGCTTAGAGAGAAAATGTCTTGAAAAACACTTCTAATACACTTGTGGATTGTATTGAATGGATGGTCCTTGGAGGAAGGACTGGAGAGCTGCTTAGGGATTGCCCCAGATTAGCTGATTGTTGAAGATAAACTGATCATGCCTTCAGTTCTTGAAAATAACTGAGGGAGAGGAGTGCCCCGGTATAAGTCTTGAAAAAGATCTTTTGATTAAAACAAATTTGATAATGACTTGCACTGAGTAACAAATCTTGAACTGATTCACAACAGGATCCGAGAAATACTTGCCCCTGATTAGGATCACTGACCAAGTTTCCTAACAGTTTGGACTTCCTTGATGATGAGGAAAACTTGTTTACAAGCAAAAATTGTTTATTCAAACATGGTAAATTTAATGCAAAAGTTTTGAAATAAAAATCATTTTTTGAAATGATGTAATTGCTGTATAGAAAATGGATCACTCGTTAAAACACAGCGGTTTAAAAAAAAAATTAAAAGGTGAAAGAGAAAACCAATGTATGGATATACCAAGACAAATGGTTTGCGAAAGATCTTAGGAGTCATATTACGCAACCTTGTTGTAGTATGCTTTCAAAAGAAACCTGGATTCAATTAGGTCTTTTGAGGGTTGTAACGTGGTCTCGTTCACGGTTTAAGAAATAAAGGATAAAGGCTCAAAATTTATTTGTACCCAACCCAATCTTCGTGATGTTCTTCACCCCACGCCGTTAAACTCAGATTGCATTCGTGTTCCAATAGATTTTGACCACATCGATAGTGATGATGGCTCAGAAACTGACATATTCTTGAGATAACAGTCACTTCTTTTTGCAACATTTTGTTGTTTGAGGACTTTTGTCAACTCTTATTTTGAATTTTGTCATCCCTAACTTTTGCCTGAACCGTTCCATTTAAGATTACGGTCACGGATGCCCTAATTTTGCCTAAGTTGCCTTTTTAATTTTAACTTAACGGCTTTTTTTATGTATTTTTAAAAGACAAGGATCGCTGACTTTCATGATTACGGGAACCATCATCATCACTTTTGACTTGATGACATCTTTGACACTTCTTTGATGTGTGTGAAGGAAACTTGATTAAATACAACCTTTATTGAAAGGCGTCTTGAATGAATGCACATCCGAATTAAACTAAGAACTACCCCGCCTGTGTTAAAAAATGCGGGTTTTTTCAGATAGAAAGAAACTCCAACTTCTAGGCTCGAATCGACAAGGGATTAACTTCCTTATTTCTCCAGGTTTGGGAATTGAAACAATGCCCATATATCATCAGCAAAGTTTTATTCGAAAGCTTACCAACAACGATTATGGGTATCTTGTTTTTATCATCCTCCCTCCAATCTTTGCAAAAACAAAAGTCCGGTAAAGAAATTAAACAGGGAAAATGTATATTTGAAAGTGATAAATGTAGATGATTTGAATCAAAACAGTGCAATGCTCATTTCATTAAAATTAACATGGAATTACAAACAAATATTTGAAAACAACAGTTTAACATAAACAAAGGAAAATGCAAACAGAAAGAAACATGGCCTAGTGACTAATCAGTTACAAAGATGAGCTGTCCTGTCTGAAACACTGGCTTTAGGAGGTGGCTTGGGATATTCTGACCCGTCTTCAGCCACTTTTTCCTGGCAACGGATTGTTGATAACATTTGGTGGAGGATCTCCAAAATTTATCTCCTTGCTTCTGACTAGCTCTTGAACCCTAGCCTTCAGCGCAAAGCAACGTTCCAAATCGTGACCAGCAGCTCCCTGATGGAACTCACAATGAAGATCAGTCTTGAATCCGACTGGGAGAGGATCTGGAGGAGTTAGAGGCCTAGTTGTGATTAGTCCTAGTTCAACCAAATGAGGATACAATTCAGTGTAAGTTATTGGGATAGGGTCAAACTGACCCCTATTCCTTGCGTTACGGTTTTGATTTTGTTTCATGTTGTCTCGGGGAGAAACAAGCAGTGGTTGCTTAAGTATAGCCTTGGAAGACATATCTGATGACTGCCCCTTGCAGGCACTTGGAATCCTTCTTCTGAATGGAGATTTGATCACTGATTGATCAACTCTTCTCTTGCCCAAACTTGCAGTGAACACTGGATTCTCTTGAATTGTTTCACAATTACCACTAACCACCTTTGGAAACGCTGGTAAAGGAAGATCCTTCGGGGATGGACCGTTCATTGGTACATGAGTAATCACTAAATGATATGGCTCTTGAGCTGGAGTAGCAAAGGCTAGAGGAGTATCCACTTGCATTGTAGCAATCGGTGAAGAGATGCCTTCTCTTTTCAACAAGACTTGCAGGATTTCCAAGACTTGGTTCATCTGACCCTTCAACTGGTTGACTTCATCTCTTAATAGCTCTTGGTCTCGTTGAAGTTCCTCCATAGTTTTCTTAACCATGCTTCAAATCTAAGGTGTTGAGGAATCAGTTTGACAGCAGACAACCAACTGAAGATGGAGACAAACGAAATGAGTTTTCTGACAACTTGGATGTTTGCATGAAATATACAGATGATGCATTGTAATGTCATTAATGCGGAAGATGTGATGAAATGAAATGTCACATATACAAATGGAATGCAACATAATGGATAGTACCAAGTTTACAGAGATGTGAAACAGGGATGATACAAGCAATCAAAATAACTTATTTAGGTGGGATCCTACGATAGGATGGCTCTAAGCTTTCTACCCAATAATTCCCCAGAGGATGGTTTTAAGGTTTTCTGCTAAGTGTTTCTTGGAGTCTCAGATCCCCTTTTAACAAACACTATCATCGTGCGAGAGGCCTACATGGCGATAGTATTTGAAAAAGTACACCCCAAGAAATGGCTCTTAACGGGATACTCAAAACCTTGAGTGGTCGGTCCAGGTTTGGATATCATAAACAAACTTAGAGTTATAGGTCATTTGTCCAAAGATTGATGTCCTGCGCTATCGCGGCCAACAACCTCCTTAAAACAACCAACTCTAAGCCGGAGTCTTCGCTTCCGTCCAACAAGACAATGGAGTCAGGGGGACCTAGGCTACGCAACCCCTCTATTCCTAAAAAGGTGACCTAGAAGCCTGGGTAGTGGGCTTATCTATGAATCAACAATCCCATCAAGAATTCCCATCACAATAAATATATACACATGATAAATAATAAATAAAGCATATGGAATAAATGACTGAAACATAAATAAGAGATAAAATACAAAGAAGAAAGTAAAATAAAACGAAAAACACACAACCACACAAAGAACTAAACTAGGGTTAACTCGCTTGAGAAACGTTCCCCAGTGAAGTCGCCAACTGATGCAACTCGTTTTTTTCAAAAATATCATTTAAATGAATTTTCAAAAACAATGAAATCGCCACCTAATTTTATTTGTTCTAAAAGAAGAACGGGAAAATATAGATAAAACCCACGAAAGAAAAGGATAAGACGGTCTATGAAATTAAGAGTTGTAGGTTCGGGAGTTGGTTATGCAAGGGGAAGGTATTAGCACCCCTCACATCCATCGTACTCGATGGTACCCATTTAGTTCAAAATGTGGTTGTGTGTTAGTGTAAAATTTTTACGATCTTCTAAGTTTTGAAAGGAGAAAGAAAGGGAGAAGAAATGTTTTTATTATTTTTGCTCGCCTTTAGTCGTAAGACTTAGTGCCTACGTACTCCCTCGTGCAATGGGAAAGTCAAAGCGCCGTAGTTCGGCTAGAAAATATTGTTTGTTGATTGATTTTAAATGAAAAAGACAAGTCGTCATTTTTAAAGGAGAGGACTCATCTAATGTCCACAAGGTGTGATAAAGAATAAAGGACTACGCACCAACATGAGGGAGGGTTTGAGAACACCTCTAGTACTCAAGTGGAGAAGCCGAAAACCTTGGGAATAGAGGAAGAAGCATCTCAATTATAAATGAATCATGTCTAATCTTGAAAAGGGTTTAAAGGGTAAAAGGTGCTTGGACGCACAAAAGATATTGAATGTGTTGGAATTGATTTTAAATTATGGATGACAAGTACCAAAACGTTGGGCTATCCTCTAACGATTCAATACTCGAGATTGGTGATTGAGGTCAACCGATCATCTCTCATCCAAAATCTTTATTATGAAAAGAGTGAGGTGAAACAAAGTTCACTTTTATTAAGTGTATGGAATAAAGTATTTAAGTCATTGGGTTACCCTCTAATGGCCCAAATACTTTACATTTTAATTAAATCATCGGGCTATCCTCTAACGATTTACTTAAATACCATAGCACCATGTTTTTTTGTTTTGTAGAAAAATTGATTTTTGAAAAATAACTCGACGTTGGATCGAGGTTTGAGAAGAAGACTCGACGTTGGGTCGATTTTTATTGAAAGTGTTTTAAATGCTTGGTGAATGGAGAAAGAATAGGATCGAGATAATTGTAAATCACAAGTAAAATCGACAAAGCCCATACAAGATGGCCAACCTAAGCATAAAACAATTA
The DNA here is from genome assembly GCA_021764765.1 of Vicia sativa. Taxonomy (NCBI): domain Eukaryota; kingdom Viridiplantae; phylum Streptophyta; class Magnoliopsida; order Fabales; family Fabaceae; genus Vicia; species Vicia sativa. Next base: position 262,120,527 of record CM038795.1, read on the forward strand.
AATTACATGTGTACTAGCAAAGTGGGCTAGTCTACTATAATGACTAATTGGAACAATTAATCGAAATAGGCTCAATGTAAGAAGGCCCAGGATCAAGCGTACTTGTGTGCATGTGTGGTCATCGCGACGCTTCGTAGCTTTGTCGACTTACGGGTTCAAAAATGATTTACAAATATTAGTTTAAAAAAGATTTTTTTGGTTTTGTGTAAGTGACAGTTAAATTAAATAAAATAAATGTGCACTAGATAATTATTACAAGATTTGTTCTTGGGAGAGGGATACATGAATTATAAATGGGGATTAAACGGTAAAATAAAATAGAAAGCGGTAAATTAATTACAATGCAACAAGGGGATTGGGGTACAATTTTTCGAATGGGGATAAATTGAATTAAAGAGAAAAACAGTAGGTACAAACGAAAACTAAATGCGGAAAAATTTAAATATCGATTAGCGTATTTTATTTTATTAATTAGAATAGATTATATGAACTAATTCTAAGAAATGCAACCACTATATTACAGTATAATACTAAATATAAGAAATAAATATAATATGTATATTTATAATAATAAATATAAGAAATAAAATAAAAAAACATGTATAATTATACTTACAGTATAAAATATAAAATAAAATAAAAATGCAAATATATTGTATGTTCATTATTAAATATTAAATGAAAAATAAAAACAGTAATATGGATATGCTAATGAACAAGAATAAATGCTAATTGAAAGTGATTGTTTCGAATAATCCTCGAATGTCTACACAAACAATAAACTCGTTAGTAGCATGAGTGAGATAAAAATGAAATTGCAATAAAAATTAGAATACGATTAGTAATTACAAGCTTTAGAATCGAAAATGAAACTAGTATAAAATGTATATGAACGGAAGGACTAAAACAATTAAATATGCGAGTGATTCGATTCACAAAGGAAACAAAACCAAAGAAACTTACATCATTATTCAATTTAAAATCGAAACAAACTAAAAATTAAACTGAACAAATCCGGGCAGCAACTATATATATACTTAATAATGCTCAAGAATTCATCTCAAAAAGTGTTCAAAACAAATTAAAATGCAACGATAGAAACAAACGGACGCCTCGTAATTTCTCGATTAGATTTACACGCGAGTAACGCGGCCTAATCACTAAACCGTCATTGAAACTATTCTTGAATATTATTCAAATACAAACTATAATCAAAATAAAAATGAAAATAAGATAATATAATGGTTCCTCGGTTAAATCGTACGCGAATAAACGCGACATCGATATCAAACCTTCATTGGAACCGATACGGAATCCTCTTGTCAAATCCAAACGAAATTAGAAAGAAATGAGCATAACATATACACGGTATCTCAACATGTTTCTCGGTTAGATTTACACGCGATTAAACACGGTATAATCATTAACCCGTCATTGAAACAAAACAAATAAATGCCAAATGGTTTCTCGGTTAGTTTCTACGCGAATAAACGCGGAAACAACATCACCTTCATTCACCTTCATTGAAACCAAATCAAACTTCAAATATCCATCAATCGTAAAACTTCAATCGAAATTTAAAAATGAGAATAACACCATAATATGATATCCCAACAGTTTCTCGTTCACATCCTACTCAAATGAACGTGTCGATGTCGAACTCTCATCGAAAGTACAATGTGATTCTTATCACCAATTCAAAAGAAAACAAAATAACATGGCTGCCCATGACAGTTTCTCGGCTAGATCGCACACTATTAAATGTGGCATCATTGTTAACCATCATCGAAACTAAACCCGAATTTGAACATAAATCATCGATTGAAATCAAAAATGAAAACGAAACAACATTGTATGAGTACGGAAACCAACATCATATATTCGACATAGTTTCTTTCAGCAACATATCATTTAGACGCAAAACATCAAACTATTTTCAGATTTTTCCAAAGAATGCAGTGAGATAATTTCACATTTTATCAAATATGTCAGATACAACCTGCATAAACTACTTCAATAACCAAACCTTATGACAAAAACAGAGGCAGATCCAATCGTAAACGGCATCGGTTTTGAATACGCATAGACAACATAACAACTTTATATCCAGATTCAAAACTATAAGTTGAAACTTCTTTGCATAATGAATAGATTATCCAGAAATTAGCATCGAATCTTACCGAAATGCAGAGTTACAGAAGCTGAACGGCGGAGTCACAGCGAGAGACGGTACTGAACTGCCAAGGTTGGAGGTTGCTGCGTTTTTGGTGGCTTGCAGTGGCGGAACTATGTTGAACGTTGAACAGAACGAGTGTTGTTCGGATGGTGAGCAGCGACGGAAGAAGGTTGTTATGAGTTGAGAACACAGACTGGAGGAGAGGTGGCGACGGCTGATGGAAAAGAAGGTTAACGGCAGGAGTGAGAGAGATTGAAGGGCAAGGTTGAAGTAGAGATGGAAACAGTGAGTACAGCGATTTGGGGGTTCCGGTGAGAACAGTAGGGAGTAGCGATGGCTGTGAAGGAAAGAACAGGGGAGTTTGTTTGGTCCGATGAAGAACGATGGAGGAGGTTAAGGGTTTGGATTGAGCAACGGCGATGAGTTTGTTACGGTGAAGGAAACAATGGGTGGTTATGTGAGAGGATGACAGCGGTGGTATGTGGAAGGAACAGAGGCGTGTGATGGTAACGGCAAGGGAGTTGAGATACGGTGAACAGGGGTTTCGGTGGAAGTATGGTGACTGAAACGGAAGGTGAAGAACGTGGCAAGCTGGAGAAACAAAGGTGTGGCAAAGTTAAGGCAAGATTTGAGGTTACAGTGGACAGAAGAAGTGAGAAATAGGGAGGTTGTTTGGTAGCTCGCAGCGAATACAGTGAGACGGCAAGGAGGTGGCTGGGATTGAGTTATTACAAAGAGAAAGGGAGGACCGTGGATAGTGAAGATGAGATTTTTTTATAATTTGGTTTTCGTTTTCTATCCGCCTCTTTGTTTGTTCCGTTTTTTTTTACAAACTGGCCTCCTCCCAACAGCAAGACTAAGATACATATATATACAATACAATTAGGTTTTCCAATTTTTTTTAAAATGCCAATAATACCCCTAATTATAAATTGGGCTACAAAGCCCAAAAGAGCAAAAATTAATCTATTCAAAAGAGTTTTTGTTTTGATTTTTGGAGACAAAAATTGGACACTTAAAATTGTCAAAAACGGTAAAAGTTCGGACAATAAATTATCCGAAAAATAAAATAATTACATTAAAGTAAAAAACAGGTATCAAAGATTGAAGAAAAATTATCAAAATAATTAAAATAGAAATAAAATAATAATACGTATTGTAAAATACTCACAAGAAAACGAGTTTTAAATGTACCAAAAATTAGAGAACACATTTTATGCTTTACGCGATACGTAAATTCATAAAGCAGTGAGTAAAAGATGAAAACTTGAAATATTTTCCCCGCTAATTTTCGCACAGCGTCGAACCGCTTTTAACAGTCAGTTTATAAAACCGAAATATCGATATCATCGACATATAAGTAAATTAAAATAATGCAATAAACAGACAGAGAAGTAAAAATAAATTAAATAAAATAGCGGGTATTTTACAATTAAAAAAAATGCGAATATCGATTTAGACTGTCCTTTGATCAGTTTAAATACGACGAAATGATGCATATGCAATGAGTGAATGGCTGTTTTTTTTATAATATAAATACAAATGCAAGTAGAAAAAGTAAAGAAAATAGCAGGGTAAAATTTGGGGTGCAACACGTATATAAAATTATTTCACGCTGCAAAGGTCGTAATGCGCAACACAGTGACCGCATTGGTCACAACCGCAACATCCGCACCCGCAACCGCAATTAAAAACAATGCATAATGTCTCCAAATCTTCAAAACTCCCTCGCGGGAAAAAGTCTTAATGGTGTTTTTATTTTCATCCTACTTCTTAATAATCGTCATCCCCAAAAAAGGACAAGATAAATGTGAAGAAACGGTTTAATACCCTAGTATGTGGGTTGATGATGATGGTAAGTTGTGAGAGGAATATTTGCTTAGAAGAATGCATAGTACGTATTAATAAAATGGGAAGAACAAGTTAGAATCATCTATTTATAGGAGCCAGAAACCTAGGCCGAGTAGGCTATTATTACCATATAATAGGTTTGCACTTGTTAGTGAGTATAGAGCATCCACGACCTAGATTTTGGGCAAGCAATTTCATTAATGGCTCGCAACATTCATGCCTTTCCAAGACAAACTCATCATAAAGAAACATTCAATGCTTCATGTGTTTCCCACGCTTGAGAGACTCGTCCTCCAAGCTTCATTGGAGTGTCTTTTTCTTCAATTCTCGTTTGAGGCACTCTCCCTCCAATATTTCCTAAGAAACTCACTTCTCAAATTCTCATATAAAAAGGGATTAACTTTCATCTAGCTTAAATTTATTCTCCCCTCCCAAGCCTTGTGCTTGAAGGACTATGGAAACTCTAATTGGGTACTGAAAGAGACTCGCCCATAGTTCAAACATCCCAAGATCATGATAAGAGGTCTGAGGGAAAATTAGACGGGCGTGAGATGGCGGTCATGATATTTCCCGACCCAAATGGAATTGGATTAGCTAACTTTATTCTACGAAAGTTACGGTAACTTCAGTGAAAATTGAGGTGTTTTGGCAGGAAAATATAACTAATAAATAATAATAAAATATATAAAAAAGTAAAATAGGATAGAGAAAGAGACAAAGTTAGGGTAACTTTATCTCCCTAAAGTCATGCAATCCTTAACCGACCGAAACCATCTCGATTAGCACATAGGCGGCTGACTCAAATCGATAATATTGAGTTGGAATTGTATTAATATGTCAGACTATGTTCATAAAAGAACTGTTATGATCACTTCTCCAAGGATAAAACCACTTTTCCTATTAATGGAAAGAACTAACTTGAGAGTGGAGATGAAACTTATTTATCTAACCCATAACTTGACATGAGTTAATTTTATAAATATTTTGACTTTTAGGGTTATGAGGGATCATTCACTTTTATCTAATGTGAATTCTAAAATCTCTCTTACACTCTCTAACATAAGCAGGATTTACATTATTGTATTTATTTATCTCAAGAACAATGACTAAAGAATATGTCAAAAATCGGATAGGTAGTTTTGATAAAATCAAAGGAAAACATGATCTCACTAAATAAAATTTGGCAAGAGGCACAATAAGTTAATGGCATAGATCTACATTATTTGGTCGTGATTGGTCTCTTTCTTCTATATCAAAGTGTGGCATTGAATTTGACCCAAACATCTTTTTATACAGTATAAAATATATGTAGTGATAGTATGTTCCTTTGCTTAGGAATGTAGGACATGGTCTATGTTGAGATTGTATCTCCATATCTTTCTCTATAATGACCGTAGATCAAGGGATTGCACAATTGTATGCTTTTATTCTTTCTCCTTATTTAGAGCTCTCTGATATTGAAATCCACTCCTAATATATAGCTCCATTTGTAGTATAAATACAAATTGTATGTACTCATCTACATCAATTGAGAGAGTATCAATAATAATATACTTTCTTTCCAGTGTTTATGCTAGGGTTGAAGTAGATTTTCTCACTTACACGGTTTCTGTTATATAGCAATGAGTTATTTTTTGATGCAATGTGGTGGTGTAACTTATCTAGTCGGACTTTTGATGCAATATATTTTCATATTCTTTATGATGTGTTTTTCTTGGATATTCCATGACTAAAAAAGGTTATAGATGCTATCATCCTCCAACTCAGCACATGTTTATAACAATAGATGTGGTATTTCATGAGGAACTAGTGTATTTTTCACCCAAGGCTGAACTTCAAGGGAAGTATCGCAAGGAATGTGACCCTATAACATGTTTTAATGTTCATGATACTAGTGTGATCAATTTGGATCTTGATATAAATTCCCATTTAGAAGATGAAAACATGATTGCACAACAAAGTCTAAGTCCATCGATTGAAGATGAAGAAGTAAGTGGACCACAAATTCAAAGTCCATCATTTGAATGCGAAGAATTAATTAGTGGAACACAAACTGAGAATCCATCATTTCAAGAAATTGAACTTCTCGCTAATATACCATGCCATTCGTCTACCAAGGACGTACCTATTCTTGATCCTGAATTAAAAAAACAACAACTCCCAGAGCGTCACAATCGAGGTATTCCTAAATCTAGATACGAACCTGAAATCTCTAGTAAAGTGAAGTATCCTATGAGTTATTATGTTTCAAATAAAAATTTGTCTGAATCAAATAAGTTATTTACAAATCAATTATCTGTTATATCAATTCCTAACAGTGTGCAGGATGCCTTAGCTGATCCAAAGTGGAAAGCTGCTATGTATGAAGAAATGAATTCATTAGAAAAGAATGAAACATGGGACTTGGTCGATTGCCCAAAAGGAAAGAAACCAGTAGGGTGTCGGTGGGTATACATTGTGAAGTATAAACTAGGTGATGAAATTGAACGTTTTAAAGCATGATTGGTAGCAAAAGGATATAGTCAAACCTATGGGATTGACTACACTAAGAGATTTACACCAATAGCCAAAATCAATATTGTTCGAGTGTTGTTGTCCTTAGCTGAAAATTTGGACTGGCCCCTACAACAAGTTGATGTAAAAAAAACGCCTTTCTACATGGAGAACTGATAGAAGAAGTTTATATGGAACTTCCGTCTGGGTGTAACAAGTTAGAAAGACATGCCCAAAAGGTGTGTAAATTGAAGAAGTCATTATATGGACTGAAGCAATCTCCAAGAGCATGGTTTAAAAGATTTACAAAATCTATGATAGCTTTTGGATACGTCCAAAGCAACTCGGATCATACTTTGTTTTTAAAGAAACAACAAAATAAGATTACAACCCTTATCATATATGTAGATGACATGGTGGTTACCGGAAATGATCCAGAAGAACGGAAAGCACTGCAAGAGTACTTGTCTAGAGAATTTGAAATGAAAGATCTTGTTTCCTTGAAGTATTTTCTCGGGATTGAAGTCTCTAGATCCAAGAAAGGCATTTTCTTATCTCAAAGAAAATATGCATTGGACTTGTTGCAGGAGACTGGTATGTCCACATGTCAACCAACTGCTTCACCAATGGAGGAAGGCTTGAATTTACACAATATAACAAAACAAGTTTCAAGTGATAAAGGAAGGTATCAAAGGCTTGTGGGCAAATTAATGTATTTAGATCACACAAGACCAGGCCTTGCCTATGCATTAAGTATTGTTAGTCAATTTATGCATAATCCTTGTGAACAACATATGAATGTTGCCATGCATATATTGAGGTATTTAAAATCTGCTCCTGGGAAGGGGATTTTGTTCACTAAAAATAAAAAACATGAATACATAGACGTTTATATAGGTGCTGATTGGGCTACTTCTCATTTGTAGGTGGAAATCTTGTTACATGGAGAAGTAAAAAGAAAAAAAATGCCGTCGCCCGCTCAAGTGCAGAAGCTGAATTCAGAGGTATGTCACTTGGTCTCTGTGAAGCCTTATGGTTGAAAGATCTTCTAGAAGATTTGAGTTTTCCGCAAAGGCAACCAATTCATCTTTATTGTGATAACAAAGTTGCATGATATATTGCCCATAATCCAGTTCAACACGATCGAACAAAGCATGTTGAGGTGGACAAAATTTTTATCAAAGAGAAATTAGATACAAAGATTTTGGAGTTGCCTAAGATTCGATCTAAAGATCAATTAACTGACATGCTTACTAGAGCAGTCTCAAGTAAAGTACAGCTATATGCTTTTATTCTTTCTCCTTATTTAGAGCTTTCTGATATAGAATTCACTCCTAATTTATAGCTCCATTTGTAGTATAAATACAAATTATATGTACTCATCTATATCAATTGAGAAAGCATCAATAATAATATACTTTCTTTCAAGTCTCTATGCTAGGGTTGAAGTAGATTTTCTCACTTACACAGTTTCTGTTATATATAGCAATGAATTATGTTTTGATGCAATGTGGTGGTGTAACTTATCTTGCCGGACTTTTGAGCACATGATTTGTCATATTCTATTTAACCCTTCATAAAAGGTGAACACACAAATAGTAATATTATAATTTAAATTCGTTTTGTCTGGAAAAATGTAATCTACCTTTTCCACCCTTTTTCATCTTAGAAAATAACAGTGAAAAAACGTTAACTTATTCCTCTTCTTTTTTCTTGCTTTCTTCTACTCAATGAATCAAACACAATGATACATTTTAGTACTTGACCTCTACCTAACGCCAAGAATTAAGAATTCTGTATTCATACACTTTTTCAGGGCTTATACTGACAAACCAACGTACATTACTTGAATCACTTTTTTTAGTCTTTGAACTTGAATACAAATAAAAAGTACCATGATTAAATAAGAGCCTTATTAAATTCAAATTTATAGAAACAATATAATTTTGTACCAAAATGGAATCCTATTTAATTATCTAGACACTCAAAAACTACTATAGGTAGAGAGACATTTAGTCACATGAGTCAGACTAGCTAGCTGTAGGAGATATTAATATAGTGATGAGGTGCATTGCATATAAGTTATATAGATTGGTCCCATGACAAAAGGAATTTGGTTTTCATCATTAATACACTGAGATACTACATTCAGCTAAAGAAAATGGTGGAGCACACAAACACAACTTGAATATTTTTACAATGTTGAGCCATCATAAAAATAAAATCTTCAAAACAATGGCCTTAAATTTTTTAAATATAAAAATTTTATTTCTAAAAATATGTCATTTTATTATTTAAAAACTAAAATTAATATTATATTATTAAATATTAAATTAATAGTATTTTATTAAATACTAAATTAATTAATAATATTATTTATTTAAATAAAATGAGTATAAATTATTGATATAAGGGCTCAATCTTATGCAATATTATTTATTTATATTTACATTTATATTATAAATTTATTGATATTTATAAATCAACTTTAAAAAAATAACTTTATTGTCTATTGAAAATAGATACTAAACAAAATCTATTAAATTACTATTATGTAGATTAAAAATATCTCATTTTAGAATTGGTTTTAGATCTTTAACTCCATTGCTACTTCTTGCAAAATCCTAAATTATAGACTTTGAACCTTGACGGGACTTTCAACTGCATATTGTTTGATTATTTAATGTTTTCTACTCATAAGCCAATCAAATTACTTTGATTAATTAATACTAATATTCTTGATTACATAGTCTTTGTTTAATTATTATCAAAATTGTGTGAGTTCTGTACAAGTGTTATGTCTTTTTCTATAATAATTATAGAGGCTTTTAATGGTGGGCAGTGATGTAGTTCATAATCATGATAAAGTTGGATATATAATTACATGGGGCAAAGGTGCATTAACTAAGCAAACACAATGGATATTTTATTTTATTTTCGTTTATTTAATTCAAATTATCCAACTTAATTCGGATGTTGGTATATTTAAATTCTTATCCTTTAAGTTGAATAAAAATGTTAACTATAAAGTTTAGTTCACTTTTGAATTAAACCATTAAATATTAAGCAAACTAAATTCGAATGTGTTTAATTAATAAGACCAATAATTGATCATTTGATGTACTCCTATATCAGTCAATACTAAGACCCACACAATTTGAAATCAACACTCATTGAACAGTTGAGCACTTAGTTTTTGTCCCTTCTCATCCGAATTAAAAAGAACTTTCACAAGATAAATAAAAAAGGACAAAAGTCTCGTATGAATGTTAGGGGTGTGCAAAATATACGGTTGTGAAGAATCAAATACATAATTAAATTTAAATTTGTTTGAAATATTCGGATATAATTGAATGATTATTAACCGACTTAGTATTTAATTGTTTGATTATCCATTTATATAATTCTGATATATTTAAATGGTTATTAACCGGTTAAATTTTTTTGGATTCAGTTATAATCCAGTTTGTTGGGGAGGATTTAAGAGCAATGATATATAGTGTGAGATTAGACACATTTGTGAGAAACACACCACTTTGTCCCTAAAATCTTAAGGTTATAGGGGAGTGAGTTCTCTCACTTATATACCCTTAAGTCACCACATTATCTTTCAATGTGTGACTATTTTCCCCACTACTCACATGACTTGTATTCCAACACTCCCCTTCAAACTTGCATGCGGGACGCTACCCTCGATCATTAACAAGTTTGAGCCAACCAGACTTTGGTACTAATTGTTGGGGAAGATTTAAGAGCAATGATATATAGTGTGAGATTAGGCACATTTGTGAGAAACACACCACTTTGTCCCTAAAACCTTAAGGTTATAGGGGAGTGAGTTCTCCCACTTATATACCCTTAAGTCACCATATTATCTTTCAATGTGTGACTATTTTTCCCACTACTCACACTTGACTTGTATTCCAACACGGTTATTCAAAATCCAATTTTTTTTAATTTTGAAAAAAAAAAATTATAAAATTGGATTTTTTTTAAAATCTGATTATATAATAACCAAATTTATAACCGATTTTTATTAAAATATGATTTTTGTTATAAATCCAAACTATTTAAATGATTTGAAAATGATTATGATTTGATTATTAAAAATAACCAACCGTGAACACCCTTAATGTATGCTCATCGTTTCCTTTTCAACAAAATTAATTATTTGGCCATTTTCTAATGGTCAAAGCTAAATTAATAGATGGTGCACATATTCTTGTTATTATTTTAATCGATGTATTTGAATATAAGTCTTTTTTTTTATCTAAAAATATTTTTAAATAAAAAATCCTCTTTAAATATAAATACATAATTAATATCTGTTTTTATTTGCACCGTTGTGGATGGTGTAAACATGTTGCCTAAACACTCATGTCAAGAAGACTTTTGATATAAAAAGTCTTTGTAAAACTAAAATATAATACTAGTGTTGTCACGAGAGGATCTCAGAATTATAACATTGATCTTTCAACACTCATTTTAAATGATTTGAACGCCACATAAAAACTCAAAACCTAAAAACATTAAATTTATGAGTCATATGAATTATAAAATGTTTAACATTAACTTGGAAACTCATATTTATAATCTATATATATGTCAACAATATGAAAACTTAATGGATCATATTAAGTATCTATTGAAATTGAAAAGACTATGTACATCGTGCTAATCCAAATGCAAGGAATTAAATAGAAATGCCATGATGAGATGGGACATAACTACACTATGTGAGGAACAAACGGAAGATTACCTAAAAAAATGGGGGCGTCTTCTTATATAAAACTCTCATTGCTGGTATGAAAATTGATGATATTCGTATATCTGTTCAAATTTCAAATATGCTTTTAGTGGAATATTTGATTATGAGCACTAACAAAACTAATGTGTTAGACACTAAGGGGGCTTAATTTGACTTGAAGATATATGACACATCAATCACAAAGTGCTTCAATCTTGAGTTGAGGTAGGCCTATCAACAATTTCCAGATTTTGAATGCAATTATTAATACCAATGTTATTCAAATCAACTCTACAAAATTTATATAAGACTTGCATGATATGATATATGTGATCTAAGTGAATTTTAATCAATTATAGAAAATGTGTATTATATAGAACACATTTTCAATTAATATCTTCAATTTTGCGATTTCTCAGAATTTGAGTTTTGTTTTCAAACTTAAAATTTCTAGTGTGAGAATTGTTTAATTTTACAATATTTTAATTAATCTTTAATTTTTGAGGAATTTTAGATTTTTTAAAAATATTTCTTCACGCTTGATATTAATGAACTTGCTAAATAAATAGTTGATATTTCAAAACAATCTGTTATATATTTTATTAAAATTTAGACAAAATCTAACTCAATTCTATAAAAGTGGCATGTAAGATTAGAGGTGTAAAAAAATTTTCAATAACACCCCTACTTGACCCTCTTTTTTAAGTCCCCTTTAAATATAAAAAAAAATTACCTTATTTTTAAGTCCTTTATATTTTTTTTATAGAGTTTAAGTAAGGTTTAAAATCCAATTTGTTTGAAATAATATATTTAATTTTTTTCTAAAAATTAAAAAGTTAGTTTTTCCAAAATTAAAAATATATATATATATATATATATATATATATATATATATATATATATATATATATATATATATATATATATATATCTTTTTAAATAAACAAATTGCTTTTTCGAATTTAACAAAAGTCAAATTTTCCAGAAATAAATAAAGAACTTTTTTTCTCGAAAAAAATCGACTTTTTCTTAGAAGTAAGAAAAATCAATTATTTTTCAACAAAAAAATGATTTTATTTTAAACAATATTTTTATTTTTTAATTATTTTATTAAAAAAATACTAAAATGTTGGAACCTTAAAAACTAATTTGAATTATTTGAAAGTTAGAGGCATTTAGTATAGAAGTTTTACTATTTTTATGGCTCATTTATTTATATTTATTAATTCTAGTGCATCAAATTATTTTGCCACACTTCAACTCCTTTCTTGTGACAATTCAACTTCTTTTTGTGCACAATCATTTATTTTCTTATGTAACATCTCTCAAATCTCATCTTCAATTTTTAAAATTTAAAACATATTATTACTTTCTATAGAATCTCTTGAGTTCGAATCTTCATGAATGCAAAAATACAATTATCTAATATTTATTTATTAATTTTTATTATGTCAAAAAATATCATATTAATTTACTTACGATAAATTTATTATTATTATTTTAATACAATACATTATTAGATAAATATAACTAAATTATAATTAAATCTCAACAAATTATTTTTCAACATGCATCGAATTTACTAATATATATTATTTTTATAAACATTATAGAGTATTATTCTTATTTGTCTTAAAATAAATTATGAATTATAAAAATGAAAGAAAAGATTTTATTTTACTTTTTTACTGTTTCTAACATAATTTCACAATCTTTTAATGTAAAAAAATAAATGAGATGATATTTTTTCCTAGTATATTTTAACTAAATAGTACTATCATTTAAAGATAATATTGAATTTAATATTTAACTTTAAAATCAAATACAAAAATCATATATATTATTTTCTTGGTTGATAAATAATTTGGGGATCAACCCTTTACAATAATTAATTCTTATTTTAAATAATGTTTAAAATAAAGAGATTCTTGATCATTTTTAATTAAATATCCTAACAATACAATAATTACTCTATCTATATATGATTTTTAAATCTTCAAAAATAAAAGAGATATTCGGATCCACCACTTTGAAATAATTTTTATTTTCTTGAAATCATAACAACAAAACCTTTAAAAATTACTTTTAATGTTAAAGTATATATTTCAAAAAAAATTTAGAATTAAATTACTTTTAATTGATATAGAATTATACTAGAGAATGTCACACTCTTATCGAACCTATATATTGCATCTCTATATTTTTCATATAACAATAAGTTTTTTAATTATAAAAAATGAAAGAAAAGATATTTTTCTCTAAAATAATTTTAGAATCATTCAATTTAAAAAATAAATAAATAAAATGGTACTTTTTCATCATATATTTTACAATAAATGGTACTATCATTTAAAGATGTTATTCAATTTAATGTCTAATTTTAAAATTATATTGTAAAAATTTAAATATGATATAATACATATATATATTCTTTTTTTTGTGCATATATTGTTAAATAGCTTGAGATTCAACCTTTGTAATAATTTATCCTTATTTTAAACAATATTTGAAAGAATGAGAACCCTTTATAATGATTCATCCTTATTTTAAATAATATTTGAAAGAAAACGATTATGAATCATTTTTAACTAAATATTCTAACAACATAATAATTACTCCAACTAAATATTTAAAATATTTAAAATTTCAAATATAAAATAGATGTTTGGATCCATACATTTTAAAATACATTTCTCTCGAAATCATACTACAAAAATAACACTTAAAAGTTATTTTTAACGAAAAAGCATGCATTCCACAAATTTTCAAAGTTAAATTACTCTCAATCAACCTAAAAATATAAAAGAGAATGCAAATATATATTTTATCTCTACATTTTTCTTAAAGCACCATACAAATAAATTAAGGACAAATAATAAAAATTTTGATTTCTCGTATATAACTAAAATTTGACGTTATAATCATAAATTTGTAAAGTTGTAGAATATTTTATTTGATAATAATTGAAAATAAAGTTTAACTTTTATATAAGATTAAAAATATTTACATGTTTTTAACAATTTATAATTAAATATTCAAAAGAGAGACAAATTTTTAAAAAACATTGGACTCAAAATAAAATACATATTATCATTTTAAAATTATTTAAATTTACAAAATAAAATCTTGTATATCACTTTAGCTTAGAAACATAAATTTTCTTTTTTTAAAGTAAAACGTATATATTTATTTGTGATTAATTCAAATCATTGTGTCGATTATAATTCACAATAAATTATTATAATATAAATTTATAGTTCATATTTATTATAAATATATTTTTTAATATAATTTAAACTCAATATAAAATAAATAAAAAATAATTAACTATCGTGAATCGCAGGAGTTAAAGCTAGTTTATTTTTAAAATTCTAAGCTCTACTTTCAATTTTGGGCTTGAAAATTATGCTTCATCCCCATAAATGGATAAAACTGTTATGATAACTAAAAACTTTAATTATACATTTAATTATACATGACTTAATAATATTTCAAATGAAACTAGATGTAAATTCGTGTGATACACGGATTTTGTTAAATTTCAACATTAATGATAATCACTATTCCTTCCATTTTTTTTAAGTGTCATTTTAGCATAAAGCTCCTCAATCAAGACAGTGGATTATTAGAGTTATTTTTTCTATTATATCTTCATTTATTTTCTCTTTTCTAATAAATTAATTCATACACTCTCTCTCATTTATTAAGAAAATAAGAATTTAATTAATAAATTATGACACTAAAATATAAAACGACAGTTAAATAGAAAAAAAAAATCTTCTAAAAAGACAGTTAAAAAGGAACGAAAGAAATATAATTTTAAAACATAATTTAAAAATTAGATGTATATTTGAGCAATGTTGGAATATATTCTATTTAAACAATAATATTAATATTAATTATTATAGTTTAAAATAAATTACTAATTTTCATATAATGAAAATTACTAATTATATATCTAATTTAAAATATAAATTAATTGTTTTGATGTTTTATAGTATTGTTTAAGTACTTAAAATTAAATATGCATAAATTAAAAAATAAATGAAATGAATCACTTACATTTAACAATAAATTAATAATTAAAATAGAAAATAGATACTCTTCTATAATAAAATCTCTTCAACATTAAGAAATAAAAAACGACAGTATAATTAGAAAGACAATACTTAAAAAATAAAAACTAAAAATTCAAAAACAACATAAAGTTAGAAAATAATTACATTTCTACAACTCAACTTCTTCAACATCATTTTCTGATGTTTCAAAATATACATTTATTGAAGAAGAAAAACATAATTAAATAAAATTCACAACCTACTATTTTTGTTGGCTTTTTGTGGGGATCAAATGTAACAAAATTCTGTGAAAACATTTGTGCATGACATCTAAAGTATGGACTCGGAATTTTTTTGTAGTGGAGTTATATCATAATAAATAACTATTAATTAATAATAATAATAATAATTATTATTATTATTATTATTATTAATTAATAATAATAATTATTATTATTAATAATTAATAATAATAATAATTAATAAACCATGAGAGGAATAAAACCCCATTAATTGGCTTTCTCTAATTTGGATCAAATGCAACCAAAATCTAAAAAGGAATAAGGATGGGATCGTTAGTAAAAATGATAAAATTGTAAAAGGAATAAAATCCAAATAACTAATTATTATTGTTAGTTTTCTCTAGTCTCGTAATTTAATTAATTATAAAAATAAATTTGGTGGGAAGTTTTTAATAGAGAAGTTATATGATTATAATTTAGAATGATTTATGGAGGCTTTAATAATAAAAGAATAGAATCAGGAATCAAAATTAGTGATGAAATTAGAAATGATTGCATCACATGCAAAGAGTCCATTTAAAACTATAGGTGATTCCAGTTCTTCTTATGAGCAATCAGCATAGCAAACATAGCCCCCAAGAGCTCATCCTAAAATGAATTACCAACACCAACGTGATAAAAGAAGCTATCCATATGATCAAAATTGTAACTTTTAAAGATGTCACCACATGCACAGATGGTAGGTGTGTCATCATTTTATTCATTGGAGAAAGACGTAATGATCACTACTATAAAAAAAATACATTTAATTACGGTTGAATATGGATATTAGTTCAAGTTCAAATGCGAGATAGCGAAGGGCATCATTAAATATGTATCATTTTACCTCTCAGTTTTAGTTTCACCAAAAGGTAATGTGTAAAGGTCATAGATTTGATTCCCAATGACATCATTTTTAGAATTTTTAAATGATAAAAACACATTTTTTCTCGATTTTGACATTTAACGGACGGATAAAACATGATTGAGTTTATTATATCTAATGTGGATTGTTTATCTCACTAAGCCTTAACTGAACATATAACTTCTCAAATTGGTTTGCAAAATAATATAGACAATTATGCTATATTTAAAGAACAACTTACAATAATGATTCGAGCATCTTGTAACTCATATTCATCTCACGTTCTTTAACAGTTATAATCTCTTCAACGTTTCAAGTTCTTTATTTAACACTTTAATTTCTATTAATTCATTCTTGAAAATATAAAATTTGATGATAAGCAAAATAAACAAATATGGAAGAAAGTTGAATGAAAATAAGAAATATTGGAGAGATTTTAACTATAAAAGAACATGAGATAAATGATGAGTTGCAGAATGCTAGAAAAATATTAATTCGTGTAGGATATGTTTCAAGTACAATACAATCACTACGCCAAAAAAGACCAAAGAAGGCATTTTTTTCCCTTTAACAACGCCTAAAAGCGCTAAGCGCTGTCTAAAGTAGGCCTAAGGCAACGCTTTTTCCTAAAAATCGCTTTCTAAAGTAGGCATTTAGTAGCGTTTTTTTCTGGAAAAACGCTTTCTTAGGCCTACTTTAGAATGTCTTTTGTGCTTTCTGTAGGCATCTTTAGGCAACATTTTTTTAAGGAAAGCGCTGCCTTAGGCCTACTTTAGAAAGTGCTTTTTAAGAAAAAATGCTGCCTATGGTATACATAAGACAACGCTTTCAAAAGCGTTGCGCTTTGTATACCTTTAGGCAATGCTTTTTCTTAAAAAGTGCTTTCAAAGATAGGACTAAGGTAGCGTTGTTCCCGGAAAAGCGCTTTCTTTGGGATTTTTAATAAACTTATTATAATTCATAAACCTGCATTTTTGGCAGCATTATTTCATAAACTTGTAATTTACAATTGTAATCCCATAAACCTGTAATTTACAATCGTAATCCCATTATTTCAACAAAGAAGCGATAATATACAAAAAAGACATTATAATACCATTACATTATATACCTTTGTAATCCAAAATATATATACACCATTATAATTCAATTCACATATTTCTAACACAACCAAAATCATCCTTACAAAGTCATCCCTAGCAATAACAAAATCAGCCCTAACATCAACTAAATCAGCCCTAATTAATAAAAACAGTTCAAAATCGCCAAAATTCGATGAGCGGACGGTCCTGGTCCTGCAAGGTATGAACAAAACAACACAGTCAATAATGTATTCACACAATAATGTATTCATAATACTTTTCACACAATAATGTATTAATACCTTATATGATTCTTTTCTCAATCAAATATTCACACAATTCCTCCTTGCTTTCTTCCAACTGATTTTTCGTGTAATATAAAGTACTACATAACAAAACATAATATGCATGATTTAGTTAAAGGTAATAAATTATATAAAATATCCGATAAATATTTAAAAAAAATCTTAAGTTATAAATCCATACTGTGATTGGAATCTCTATTCGATCCAAATGAATGATTTCTCTCATAAACCTCATAACAAAGTATCCGTAATCTATACCGTTTCGCTGTTGAGCATACTACATTGAAAAACAAATAAGATTATGTAGTTGTCCTGTTTTATCAAGTAGCATCACTATTGTAAGCAAAATTGTGAAAATTAATATACCTCCACTTTGATCCATGTAATGTTGCTTGATCTAGCCCATGGTACTCGAGCGTCTCTTTGAGATCGGAATACTTGTATTGCTCTAACAAAATAAAAACATATATTTAGAACAATCTCACAGAAATAATTAATCATATAAATACACACAAATATTTAGTACAATCTCACTTATGTATCAATCATTAACTTCATTTACGGATAATTTGTCCAATCACCATCTACCGAATTCAGATATTAGACCACTTCTTTTATAGGATCCACAACAACCAACAACCAGTTACGTCTATAAATTAAAATAAAAGTTTAGATGGAAATTTTCTCTATAAATTAAAACAAAAGTTTAGAATAAAAATCTAACCCTGTAGGAATAGTATTATACGCCCAAAGGTACAAGATTTATGTATTGTTGGCCATGAATCTCTCGACTAAGTGATCTCTTATTGAATCCGGATCGTCAACAATTGACCGTTGGTTGACACGTGAGGAAGACACAAAATGAAATCTGTTTGACAATTAATTCCTGCGCATCAATTTTTCATACAAGAACCTTAAATAAAAACATAATAAACATTAGAATATTTTCATTGAAATGTGTAAATAAATTGTCCAGCTAATTAAATAATAGATTGATCGCATTACCGGATGTATAACTGTACAATACAACGCCTAATTCTTAATGCAAGAATATTTGATCCATGTCCTCTTTTCCAATTGTTTCGAGGCAAGAAAAACCAAAGATACCTTCCTCCATATCCATTTGACGAATATCACCATTAATCAAATCAGATGTTGTAACAAGTGTTTCAAGACACATCTGGAATCAAGGTACTATTTCTCTTGGCACGGTCCTTGGAAGATCCCTTTTCTTGTTGGGTATGCTACTATTTTTCTGGCTCACTTGATGTGACCCTTGAGCAGGTACCTAAAAATCATATAACTTAGGTAAATTATAAAATCATGTAGTTTTTTATTCGGATCATATAATTAACACTTTAAACGTACCTCTTTTTGTGATGCAACAGACTTGTCGTGCTGCAAAATCTCTTTATCCTTAGATGTAGGTTTTGTAGGAGTCTAAAGTTACCATGAAAAAAAATGAGGTCATAATTGATAGTTGAATACTTAAAGATTCATAATGGTTTTCAACATACCTCATCATCTATGAAAATGAGGTCTGATGGCCATGCAACAAAAGATCCTATTACATCTCGCAGCAATGTTGTCTCTGAAACAGTGTTTGGTATCGATAGAAACACATCTAGATCTAATGCAACATCGACCGATACTTTCAGATGCCCATCAGGGAGCGGTCTATGATGAAGTAAATCTCCCAAAGTGTTATGCACTTTTCCCTTGCCAACTAGGCGATAAGTCGGTGACGATAAGTATAACTAACAAGGTGAAATTCCCTAAACCAATAATAAATATGTTATTGTTAATGTGTATATATGTCAATTAACATAAATGTGATATTTTAATTTCATAATAACATATATCATTACCTCGGGAAATTTATTTTGATAGTTGATACTAGCCTTGCCACTAGTTTCTTTCAACTGTGAACATCATTTTTCCATCATATATCTCTCTTTATCCTTTTGCAATCCACGTACTTGTGCTTGTAATTCCTGCAGTGTTTGCATCACTTCTTGATTTCTATGATTTCTTTTCCTTGGATTCTTATACAAGGAGGTTGGAGTCACACCATGTCATTTACCCCTCACCCGACTAGGATACTCAGCAACATTTAGTGCTTGACTAAGTATGCTCCTGTTACCATGGTCCTCACCTGTTGTTCACAGTGATTTCTGGTGAAACAACCGCTAGTCTTCCAAACTATCGAATAAGCGTTATAATTGTTATTCAATTCCTCTGATGACTTGCAGGATCGACTAGATTGATCCTATGGGGTATTGGTCGTTTGGATAGAGTTAATAACAAAATAAGTGTTCATGTTTAAGACTTGTATGTAAAGTGTTTTATATATATATATATATATCCAAAGTATTTCGATCACAACGCTAAACAACTTAACGACATGATCAAGTAAAATAACATAAAATTGATTTGAACAAGTAAACGCATAAAGGTTTGATTCGCAAAGAAATGTATAAGTGCAGGAAAACGCAAATGGCTTTTAAATGTAAAAGACTTTTAAAGTAAAAGCATGAAATGTAAAAGACAAGAATGTAAAACAAGGATATAAAAGTTTTCTGGAAAATAAGAGCGTTAATGTAAAGAGTTTCAGAAAAGTAAAGGACTTCGAAATAGAAGAAAACGTTTAAATGCAAGGAAAAGTTAAATGACTTTAAATGTAAAGAATTTAAAAGACATTGATGCAAAGATAAAGGATAAACTGGAAAGATAAAGATATTTACTGAATAATAAAAGTTTTGGTGCAATCATACGAACATCATTCGAGCATTCGTTTCCCTAGCCATGTGGTATTTTGAATGTTTACTGAATTTTTGACACACGAAATCCTAACACTAAGACTTCTATTTATACTACTTCGACCATAACGGTCTGGCTTATGAGATCTTGCCACGTTCAGAACATGCAGAACACTGCGTTTCTCTTGCTTCCACGCGTCTTCGAACCGCCTCCAGCGCATATTTCCTAACTTCCAATTATCCCGCTCGCGTTTGAATTTCAAATGCCTTGTCCACTTCGTTTCGAACTCACCTCTCAGATACACTCTTACTACCACTTCGAAACTTCCTTTATATGTATCATCACGATTGTCGTTCGAAGCTCCTTAATTTTAGTATATCCATTCGAAGAGCCAATTCTTTCATTCCGAACTATGACATTCACTTTGTTCCCACGAACACTGACATCATTTCGTTTCGAGCTCAATGACTCCATTTCGAATTATATATATCAAAATCTTCAGCCAACAAAATGCCCCTTTAAAATATGTATTTCGAATCTCTTTCTGAGAAATACTTATTTTAAACCTATTCACAAGATTTTGATGTGACTCTGAGTAATCATAATACTGTGTATGGTTTCCATTACATCAATCGTGACGTCTCTTGGGTTTCCGAACCGCTTCAAAACAGTTGCTATGGTATGGTGCGGTTATTAAAGACAATGATTATCTTTAATCACGCTTGTTACCAATGTTCACTTTACGCCACCTCATTCCGTATCCAACCCACGACCTCCACGTATCTGGGCTTTAGTTGATGAGTGTTTCAACTTCCTTACTATAAAACTAAACAAACTTAGTATTTTACTCCTTTTCACACTCTGAACTTTTTCTTCTTCTCTTCTTGTCAAAAACCCTAAGCTTTTAACAACTTCCAACAATGTCTTCAACAACATCTCAGATGAAGAAGATTTCCAAGAAGAAAAACAAGAACGCTGGAACGATCATGGAAAGCAAAGTTGGTATTCACGAAGGTCAATCCGTGCTTATTCCCCAAGGAATCTCCAAGGAATAAGAACTCCTGTACTCTTCTCAGAGGTATTAATTCCAACCAATGTTGTTGGAAAGAGGTTTGCCCTAATGGGCCCTCTTACAGTTTTTGAAATCCTGAAAGATACCAGGACTATCTTCCTTGTTTGCTATGATTTTAAACCATTGTTTAACAAGATGGAAACCCCTAGGTTAGGAACTGAGAATGTGAATGAATCCTCTGCTTCGAAAAACGTAGAAACCTCTGATACTCCCCCAAAAGACCCTTTTATTCTGGATTATGTTAAAAGTAATTTTAAACCGTTTCGATCTTGTCCTACCCCTGACGCAGCCTACCAAAAATGGTTTACTAAGGTAGAGGCTAAGAAATCCCACCAATGAGAGGAGCTAGGAATCTACAATCTAATCAAGTTGTCGAAACCAGGCTTCACCTACAGCCACCCTTTGCTATTTGCATCCTTGTACTTTTGGGATAGTACTTATAATACCTTTCACCTTCCTGGAGGAATGATCACACCTACATTCTTCGATATAACAGCTATCACTGGGTTATCACCAGTAGGAGAGACATATATTCCTGACTCTGAAGAACATTCAAGTATTATTGACTTCGACGTCAAGTTAGCCAGCTTCTCAAAATTTATCAGTCATTATCACACTGAAGGTGATAGTGTATCGGATGTAGAGCATATTGCCTTCCTCACCCTTTGGTTATCGAGATATGTTTTCTGCAATAGGTCACTCCAAGTAGCCAGTAGGTTTATTCCTCTAGCTAGAGATCTACATGAAAATAGGAGAATTTGTTTGAGTGAGCTCTTACTCGTTGATCTCTATGAAAGTTTGAGATCAGTTGTTTCGAGTCTGAAATCTCACACTCCTAAGAACATTTTGCTAGCTGGTCCTTTCTGGTTACTCCAACTATGGCTTAATGCCATGTTTGAATCCTCCTTATCCACCGTTGATACCATTGTAGAGCAAGATCCAGAGGTAGCGAATCGAAATGTCGAAGGCACAAGGCTGAGGAGACTGACTCCAAATGATGATAAGGCTGATTTCCAAGTTCTATTTTCACAATACATCATGATCTTCTCCAAAAGGCATAAGTTTGAAGAGACTATGGCGCCTTTCACTTCGAGGACTCATGGACCGTCATGGTTCACCATGTCCCTTTCGGAGGCTGCTAAGAGTAAAGAGATCCAAGACAACTGGAAAGCTTTCTTGCTCCCAAGACTAATCTCCTCAAGAATCACTCCAACCAAGAACCACATCCTTCTGTTTGCCTATCAACCCAACTTCATTTCAAGACAGTTTGGTTTATGTCAATTGATTCCTGAACCCCTTTTTCAGACCCAAAGCGCTATTACCTCCGGTCGAACTTTCAAGGCCAGAGAAGCTAAACTGCAGCAGGAACAATATCAAGAGTTTGCCATTAATTAATTTCTTCGAACCAACTCATTTTTCATCAAAGGGTTTTCTGGATTGGTGGACTAAATTCTACCAGTCTTATATGTTTGATACTCTTACCATCCAAAAGAAACTAACCGCTGCGTTCGATGTGCAGGTACATAAAAAGAAAGGTATGTTCACTCATGCTCAAGAGATTAAAGCTTTTAATTACTTGAAACAACTTATGATCCCACACTTGCAAACCATCAGATATCGAGCGTCCCAAACCTTGAAGGAAAAATTTAAAGAAAAGTCTCTAAGTTCGACTTCCTTCAGGGTTGTCACCTGAGGATAGGTATAGGTTGGCACTCGAAATGCATCCACCTAAGTTTCCCAAACTACC
Organism: Vicia sativa; assembly: GCA_021764765.1. NCBI lineage: Eukaryota > Viridiplantae > Streptophyta > Magnoliopsida > Fabales > Fabaceae > Vicia > Vicia sativa. The sequence goes on from CM038795.1 coordinate 262,143,964, forward strand.
TACCTCGAACGGCTCGCTTGGTTTCCATACCCTTGGTGGTTAACTTGCAAAGAGATGTTCAAGTATCAATCTCAAAAGAAACTAAAGCCATCCGAGACTGACATGGGCTAGACATCGCTCCATAATTTCCTGGGCATCTTCGCTATGACCTCTCCGCGATTCTTTCGAATGAAGGCGAAATGCTTGGGAAATCCCAAATAATTCTTACTTTCTTTATTTTAACATTTCGTCTTAATTGTTTCGATTTTCAGCCATCAGAATAAAGACTGTTTCGTCGAAGACCAAGGAAGGAAGTAGTTCCCAACCAACTATCAAAACTGGTGACGATGTGCCCCAGAAAATTCCAACAATTACTCCTGAGACAACAACAACAACGACAACAACCACCATCACTCCAACTCCAACAATTGCTCCAACTCCAACAATTGCTCCGACTCCCACAATTGCTCCGACTCCAAAGGTAATCAGTTTATTTTGGTATTTCGAATGGAATTGAATTTATGATTGAAGTCTAACTTATGTTTGCACCTTTTCAGACTAATAAACTCCCACCAACCACTCCAAAGAAGCGAAAGCCTAGTACCACTGGGAGGACTCTCAAGGCTGGGGAAAGTTCACCAACGGCTTTGAAGAAAAAGCAGAAAAAAGATGTCTCAAAGGACACTAACGTCTCTGGACTCGATTCCAGGGATGTTGCTCCCTTACCAAAATCCAAAAATCCACCTTCGACCTCCAACGTAATGTTGGAACATATAGACAGCAATATTTCTTCAGACAATCCACAGGTGAATTGAATTCGAGTTTTTTAACGAAGCTAGTTATTCGTACCTTAGTGCAAGTTTTAATCTCTCCTTGTTTGTGTAGGATAATTCAACTCCAGTCCCTACCACTTCGACTCCTCCATCCAAAGAAGCTGCTCCAACCCATTCTTCTCCTCATGGGGATTCAAGTAATCTGGTGCAGAATAAAGGATCCTCCAATATGGCAGTTCCGATCGGAGCTCCTGAGCAACCAGAAGATCAAGGCACTTCGCCTCCTCTCAAAGAGACAAACGAAACAACGCTTGAAGATGCTGTAGAAGTGCCTCCAGAGCTTTCTCATCCAAAATATCCTCTCAAGATTCCTCAAGAAAGTGAAAAAGTCACCCAAGTCGAAGAGGAAAAGGGTTTCCCCTCTCAAGAGAGCGAAGATTCTAGTGAGGAAGGATCTGGGGACGAAAGAGGAGAAGAGGCCCAAGGTGATTCGAGTGAAGGAACAGAGTCTGAAGCTCCCAGTGACGAAAACGATGACATCGAAGTAGTGGACCTGGTTGGTGATGAAGAAGATGATGAGGAAGGAAACAATGAAGGTGATGGTGTTCCTACTAATGAGCCAATGGAAGTCGAAATGAATGTTACTCCATTGCGTATGGAACTTCCTGAGTCCTCTCAAGGTCAAACAGCTGAAGAGGAGTTAGCCCTCTTAAAACGAAACGACCCTATTGGGTATATGAAGGCTAAACTAGCTCAAAGAGATACTCCTCTTCCTAAGGCTGGTGCTGGTTAGACTACTGATTCAATGCCTTCTGATGATAGGGTTGTACTTCTTCACAAGATTAGGAAGACAATCCTTGATGTGGATCTATTCGAAGTACTCAAGAAATATAGTACAACCTGCTTTATTATGAAGGGACTTCTTAATCAAGTCGACCTCACCGCCCGTTCTTTGGAAGTTAGCACCATCTTGTTCGAACTTCAATCTTTGATAGACAACGTGACTGGGTGTCTCCTCCAAAATGAATCTGCTGCCAATAAAGTCCAAGAGAAGCGAGCTGCAATGGATGCTGCTTATGAGCATGCCTCGAAGCTTTCCAAAGAAGTCGAAGAGCACGCCATGCATATCAAGCAAGCTAAAGCTGATTATGAGCTTCGAGCTCAATCCATTCTTCTCTGGGAGAAACAGATTCAAGAACTTCAAAGTAAAATTAAGGAAGCCTAACAGCAACAGATGGCATATGAAACCAACACTTTTGGCAATCGATTCGAAGAGCTCCTTAATAAAGGACTTGCATAGACAGAAGCAGCTGAGCAATTTAAGGGCGAAGTCGCTATCCTAGAAGGAGCCAAGCGCTCTACTCAGCAAAGGCTTGAGTCTTATCGGAGTATCTTCGATTGATTAAGGAACAATACTCATTTCTGAAGATTGTTTGTTTAATGAATCTTGTGTTTCAATGGTTGTCTGTAACACTTTAAACAACGCCATTTTGGCAAGTTAAATCACCATTTTGGAATTTATTTATATTGTTATGATTACGTTGTTATTATTCGAATCTCCTGCAGGCGTGGCTTATATTTTTTTAAATATTTCCCATTTACCTTTAGGATTCACTTATCATCTGCCAACTCTTCGATTTCATACGCATTGTTTGAAAATGTTTTCATTATTCGAAAAGGTCCTTCCCAATGAGGTGACCATTTACCTAACGCTTTATTCTTCTTGTCCATGGGCAATATAACTTTCCACACTAAGTCATTAGTACTGAATATTTTACCTTTCACCCTTTTGTTATATGCCCTGGCTACTCTTTCCTTTTGCCTCATCAGAATTTCCAATGCATGCAATCTAACTTCATCCAACTCAACTAACTCATTCATCATCATTTCCCAGTATAAAGAAGATGGGATTTCATTTTGTCTTTGAATTCGAACTGATTGTAGATGAATTTCTGTTGGTAAGACTGCATCATGACCAAATGTTAGTTGGAAAGGTGTGGTGTTAGTAGCTTCTTTAGGAGATGTTCTACAAGCCCATAGTATTTGGTCTAGAGTCTGGTGCCAATTTCTTGGTTTTTTACCAACATGTTTCTTTATCAAACCTATTATTACTTTATTGGCTGCTTCGACCTGGCCATTTGCTTGAGCATAGTATGGTGTTGATGTTAGCAATTTAAACCCCATTTCTTGGGCAAATTCTTGCATCTTTTTACCGGTAAACACAGAACCTTGGTATGTGGTGATGCTCTCTGGCAATCCGAACCTATAGATGATTTGTTTCTGTATGAATTCAATAATAGCCTCTTGATCTACAGCTATCAACGGTATTGCTTCAATCCACTTGGTAAAGTAGTACATTCCCACCAGGATATATTTCTGACCTTTTGATGAAGCAGGATTGATTTCTCCTATTAAATCTAATGCCCATCCTCTAAAGGACCATGGTTTAATGATCGAATGCAACTCACTTGCAGGAGCATGTTGAATCCCTACATGTTTCTGGCATTCTTCACAGCCTTTAGCAAAATCTATGCAATCTTTGAGCATACTGGGCCAATACATCCCATATCAAAATAGCAACCATTTCATTTTATGGCCTGCTTGATGTGCCCCACATGCCCCATTGTGGTCTTCTGATAATGCTAAATATGCCTCACTTTCTCCTAAGCATTTAAGTAATACACCTTCTTGGGTCTTTTTGAACAATTCATTTCCCATAAGGACATATGATAATCGTATTTTATTTTTCCACAACATTTAATGTTGGATTTTTTAAGTATGCTACTAATGGGCTTCGCCAATCTGTATCTGATAAGGTATTTATGGCTAATGCTTCGAATCCATCTTTATCACCACAACCTAATTTGATATTTTCTAAATCTGATGGTATGAGTCTAGTAGCCATAACCCTTCCTCTTATTTCGACCAAATCCTCAAAGTTTTTGGCAGAAACTTTATACCAAGCCAATTGTGCTAAATCATTTGCTTCTTGATTTTCTGTTCGTATATGTTGAATATCTATGTATTCGAACTTCTTGAGTAGCCTATTAACTATGACAAAGTATGTCATCAGATTTTCCTTGATGCATTTATATTCCTTTGTTATCTGCTTGACCACTAACTCTGAATCTCCTTTAATTTCGACTCTAGTTGCCCCCAATTCCAACAAAGCTTCAAGTCCAACAATGAGCGCCAGATTCACCGTTGTTCGAGCAACGAGGGCCATCTAATTTATACTTGAATTTTGTTGGAATTCCTTCAGAAGAAATTATGAGAACTCCAACACCGTTGCCCTCCTTGTGGGTCGAACCATCAAAGTATAATTTCCAAGGTTGCATTTCGACGTAACCCATGACCGGCTTTTCGACCAGTGAATGGTCCACAATGAAATCAGAAATTACTTGACCTTTCACAACTCTTAAAGGCATGAAAGTCAACGAATATTCTGTCAAGGCTATAGCCCATTTACCAACTCTGCTATGCATTATTGGTTTTGAAAGCATGTGTTTGATAACATCGAAATGAGACAAAACATAAACATCAACAGGCTTTATATAATACTTAAGCTTCATACAAGAAAAGTATAAACAAAGACACAACTTTTCTATATTACTATATCTGGTTTCTGCATCATTCAATACCCTACTTAAATAATATATGGCTCTTTCGATGCCATTACTATCTTCTTGTGCTAACATACTACCTATAGTAAATTGAGCAGATATATACCTCATGGGCTTTCTCCATGAAGGTGGAGACAAGATAGGAGGAGAGAGATATCTTTTAATCTTGTCAAAGGCCTCGATGTGCTTGCTCCACTCAAGGCTTGGCCTTGCTTTAAACGAAGTAGTGGGGAGAACGCTTGAGTTTTCCCACTTAGATTCAAAATGAACCTTCTGAGAAAATTAATCTTCCCCAGCAGAGATTGCAACTCCCTTTTCGATGTGGGTGCTTTAGTCTCCATAATGGCTTTGGTCTTATTCTGGTTGATTTCGATTCCTTTTTTATGAACCACAAAGCCCAGGAATTCTCCAGCCTGCACAAAAAATGCACATTTATGGGGGTTCATTTTTAAGCCATGTTTTCTCATTCTTTCGAATGATTGGCTCAAATGATGCAAATGGGTTTCTGCAGATATAGATTTGATGACTATATCATCAATATGCACCTGCATAAATGTCTCAATAAAATCATGAAAAATAGAATTCATTGCTCTTTGGTAAGTTGCCCCAACATTTTTTAAACCGAAAGGCATCACTACCCATTCATAGGTGCCTAAGGCTCCTGGGCAACGAAATGCTGTCTTAGCAACATCTTCTTCAAAGAATAAAAATCGATTATAACCGAATATCCATCTAGCATACTTAGGTATTCGAATCGCAGAATCTATTAACATTTCGCCATGCATAGAGTATTGATCTTTGGGGTTGCGATTTAAATCCCTAAAGTCTATGCATATTCTCAGAGAACTATTTTTCTTAATAACAGGTACTATATTTGCTAACCATTCGACATACCTTGTGGTTCTGATGAATTTGCAACGCAGCAACCTTTCGACCTTAACTTTGATCTTTGTGAGCACCTGCGAATCTCCGGAGTTTGCTTGATGGGCTTCTTGCCATCCTTAATTGGAAGTCTGTGCTCCACTAACTCTCTCAAACCGCATTTCATAATCCCACGCAGCAATCTTTGTTTTCTTGAGGACTTGATCACCTCTTGCTTGAAACTCAATGAGTTTGTGCTTATGTAGGTTATTCTTTTGTGTTATCATCCCCAAATTCACCTCTTCGAGCGGATCCTGCGCTAATATTTTGGCGCCTGAGTTTGTAGGATCCTTCTCGAAGCCCAAGGGTTCTTGGTCATATATGGCATCAAGCCTTTGATCTATTTCGCTTTCTTCTGTGGTGAATCTTTCGAACCATTCCCTTTCATTTCATTTACTTCAACTATATTATGTATTTCACCTCAAGCCGCTTTCCATTCATTCTCACCATATAGGCCAAATCCTTTCAAGAAGGAAGACTCACCATGAGCGGATTGTCGAACTCCACTGGTGGCCTTTATAAGTGCCTTGACTCTTCGTCCCCTTAATTATTTTTTGTCCCAAGACATGCCATCATGGCGAAGGGTCATATAGTAGTGTGCATCCCTTGTTTCATTTATTTCGTCACTTGGGGTGCAAGGGGCTATTCGTGCCATGTACTTGTCATAATTCCTTTGTTAACCAAATTGATGTTGTCATGAAGTAACTCGGTCCGCTTGATATTCTCCACTATACCATCTTCTCTCCACAGACTAACCTTTGGTGCATTGACGAAGGAACTGCCCCTACACCATGAATCCACTCTCTTCCCAGCAGCAAGTTATAATTGGCCTTGGCTTCGATCACCATGAACATGGTGGGCTGCACTCGATCCGACGGTTAAATCCACTTGCACCACCCCGCTTGACCTACTTTCCTTCATAATTGGATAGGACCATGTTGTGTGGTTTTACATCACCCTCTTGTATTCCTAACTTTTTAGCATGAATTGAGGCATTAAATTAACCGCAGCTCCATCCACTAAGACCTTGTTCACACCATGGGTTCCTCGCTTTGCTCGAATGAACAATGGCTTCAAATGATTCTTCATTCTGGCTCGGTGTTCAAGAACGCTGCTCTTCTTCGACCGCTATCCATTACATAGTAGCAAATGGTCTGTGTTTCATCAGATCTATGGTATCTTCTTCCTCATGCTCTTCGATTTTAGTCTCCTGTCCAAACTCAGAAAGTAGTACAGATACCACATTGTAGTTTAAATTGAGTGAGGACTCCCCCTCTGATTCGAAGTTATCTGTCAGCATGTCCTCGTCTTCTTCTGGACTTGGAGTGTAGTCTTTCGATTCATCTGGTTGTGTTTCGGAGAAGAGTCTTCGACTAACTGGAGGCTTGTCTTCAGGTTGATTGTTTGTTGTTATTGGCTTATTGGTGCTTGACACTTCTTTGTTGCTGGCCGAAGCTTCTCTTTTGTCTGCCAAGGCTTCTCTTTCAGCCTTTCGAATTCGTTGTTGCCTTCGCCATTGTGATCTAGACATGGGGTTTTTTCCCTTGTAATTCTCAAGTCTCATTTCTTCCCTCTTCGCAGTGTTGAATTACCTCCTATATACCATGGCGTGACGCGCATTTCGTTCGTTACCTCTCCATTTATCCTTCCCCTTATTGGTTTTGACTTGCAGCCATTTATCTGTTGGTACTTCAGCAGGGATTTTGAACGTCACCCTTCGAGCACCTTTTGGGTTTCGTTGAGTATGATTACCCTCGAAGTGTTGACTCATCTGACCAACCTCCTTGTGATTCCAGCATGGGGCGAAGGGAATGGTTTCGAATGCTCCAGCCATGTTCTGGTCATATGCTGCTGAGCACCTTGGGCAAATCAAGCACTTGGTTGCCCCTTTGTGACAGCGAACTACAAACTCCAACAGACTCTCCCTAGCTCTAGGGTAGCATCTGAATAATTGGTTATCTTGGCGCCAATTTACTCCAGTTCGAGCCCTTTGTTTCCTCTCGAAATCTGCAGAATCCTCCGTTGCGTATGATGCCGCATCCGGGACATAGCATCATTTCAAAGATTTCCTTGTGGCACAAAGATGAGATAATCCTTGAGGTCGTATCTGCAAAGATAGCCATCCTCCATTTTGTATTTTTCTTTTTCAAGATATCTTTCCATTTCCTGCATCTCAGAACAGGGTCTCTCCATGTCCACCATATTGACATCTACATCTTCCCCTTTTTCGTCATCGTCTCCCCATCCTGATGGTTTGACGTCTTCGATTCTAACCTTCGAACTTTCTGGGGCGGAGTACTTTACTAGATAATCAAACTTTCCACTGGGTTCCCCTAAGGTATCCCAGACTTTCTTCCGAGGAATGCTACCATCTCCATCTTCTCCTTTTGTATCATCATCTCCCCATCCTGTGGGCTTGACATCTTCGAACTTTCTGGAGCAGAATATTTTACCAGATAATCAAACTTCCCACTGGGTTCTCCCAAGGTGTCCCAGATTTCTTTTTGGGGGAATGTTGGTTTCGTGATCTTTACTCTCTCCAATTTTAGCCTTAGGCCTTTAGTGGCCTGTGTCAAATTTTGCTTCTGGTCTTCCTGGCCCTCAAGACGGATCTCTTCAAACACCGATGGGATTGTTTCAAGCCTCTAGTTGTTTGTGGACGCCCTCAGTGACCCCATTGTTGACTTCGACTAACACCCAACTTTCATTTTCGCGCTTTCTCCCAATGGAGTGGCCTCTTCCGCTTCCACCATATTGATTTCTCCAATGCATGAAGGCTCGGAGTAGTTGGTGTCTCAATATCCGAGGGTCTTCATCCACTTTCATTTTTGGTTTGTCGGAAACTTTAATCGCCTTCCTTAATTGCGCTTTGAATCAAATCCAAAAGAAAACACTGTGAGGTTTTGTGGCCTAGAAAACTATGATATTTGCAAAACCCTCTTTTATTTCTTTGATCTAAAGGAGGTATTTTGACATTTGATGGCACAATTAACTGGCCATCTTTGACAAGCAAATCGAAAATCTCATCACACTTTGTCACATCGAAGGTATATACCTTCTTTGGGAATTTATCACTTTTCTCATTTTCAACAATTTCTTTCCCTTTTGTGGGAACTAATAGTTTACAAGAGTAAGGTGGAGCCTGTTTTAATTCAGCAAGATCTATTTCGACCTCTTTGAATTCAGGATAGTCTTCGACTTCCTCAATTTCGACATAGGAGATTCTTTCTTTCTTATTACTTTTGAAAGCCCTGGCCTTTTCGGCCTTTAGTCTTTCGACTTGTCGAACCCTATCTGCTAACTGAGCCATATCCCTCAAGTACTGTGTGTCTAACTTCTTTCGAATAGAGTAGTCCAGGCCACCAGCGGCCATTTCGACTAACTCATGTTCAGGAACTACTGTGAAACATCTAGATTTCAAGAGTCTAAACCTATTTAAGCACTCATCTATGGGTTCAGTAAACTTCCTCTTAACACTTGCTAGTTCCTTTAGACTTATCTTGGATTGTCCCATATAGAATTGTTCATGGAATAACCTTTCCAAGAGGGTCCAGTGTCTGATCCAGAGGCAAAGTGGTGAACCATGTGAAAGCATTTTAGTGAGGGAACTTGGGAAATATTTAATCCTAAGGTTCTCATTATTTGCTATGTCTCCGCTCGGTCGACACTGCTATGTGTTCGATCGTTGATTCATTGGTATCCCCAAAGAAACTTTGTAAACTTAGGGATCTTATATCCCTTGGCAAATTAGTATGCATTACATAATGCTATAGAGAGGCATAATTTGGCCTTCTAATCCTCAGATAACACCGTTTGGGCCATAATCCTCTCTATCATGGCGGTTAGGTTATTTTCGCCAAGATATTGTCATTTCGATTTCTATGGACAATCAGATCAGATTTTGGTTTCGACCCACCATGACAACTCCACTAGGTTGTTCTTCTCGAAACACCGAGCTTCTAATCTTTCGACCCTTGCCCCGGTTCCATCATTCCCTTGTGGTTCCTCTCGAATCAGGGGCATCTAATCTTCGACCCTTGCTAGTGGTTCTATCAATCCCCTTTGTGGTTCTTCTCGAATCACCGGGCATCTACCCTTTGCCCTTGCCCCAAATTAACCCTCCCTAACTCGCCTATAAGGTGGGTCATCAAGAACTTGTTCGATGATAGGTATGTTCGCCGAACCAATGCCCGGTTCGCTTATGCCTCTGGAGCTAAGAAATCGCTATTCGACTCATATTATCTCGTTTTATTTGTCACAGCTACATTTTGTACTATTGGGGAAAAGATTTCTTGCATAGTTTGCACTAACACTCCTATCATATTATGGTTACTATCATCCATTAACCGCCTAAAAGCTATCGATTTTCGTGGTTAAGATAGGCAATGCACTATAACCCATCGACCCTTGGTTATTTGTCATGAATTGATTAGCCCCGCAACTGCACCCTAATTGTGGTGACGTGTTCAAGTCGAAGTTTGTAAACCCGCCATAAAAGATGTTGGCATCCCATAAGGGGATTGGGTCTATTACTATCGAAACCGGGTGGTCTAGTTGGTGGTGGGTAGCGAAATGGGTTTGTGCCCCACTTTGTGGGATGATCCCCAAGATAACCAAAGGGTCCCTATATTTCCTAGGGTCGAATTGTTCGTTGACATGCCACTTGTTCCGCTTCGTGGTCAGACATTAGTCGAAGATGCAACGATCGTGCATTCAAGGAATCGCTACTGACGTTCCTCGAAACAGACTAGTGCCTGCTCCATGTGGGCTTTTGTTCCCTTTGTTGATTGTTTGGATTAGACATCCTATTATTTCGTTTCTTAAGGGTTGGTTACTTTTAGTTATTCTACCACTCCTAAGGTTCATATACCAACGCACTTTGTTTACTCAGAAAGAACTTTTATAATAATTATGTCTTATAATCCTTATTTTATTTTAATTTGTAACGACCAATGACTGTCCCACTGGGCGTGCCAATTTGTTCACAGTGATTTCTGGTGAAACAACCGCTAGTCTTCCAAACTATCGAATAATCGTTATAATTGTTATTCAATTCCTCTGGTGACTTGCAGGATCGACGAGATTGATCCTATGGGGTATTGGTCGTTTGGATAGAGTTAATAACAAAATAAGTGTTCATGTTTAAGACTTGTATGTAAAGTGTTATATATATATATATATATATATATATATATATATATATATCCAAAGTATTTCGATCACAACGCTAAACAACTTAACGACATGATCAAGTAAAATAACATAAAATTGATTTGAACAAGTAAACGCATAAAAGTTTGATTCGCAAAGAAATGTATAAGTGCAGGAAAACGCAAATGGCTTTTAAATATAAAAGACTTTTAAAGTAAAAGCATGAAATGTAAAAGACAAGAATGTAAAACAAGGATATAAAAGTTTTCTGGAAAATAAGAGCGTTAATGTAAAGAGTTTCAGAAAAGTAAAGGACTTCGAAATAGAAGAAAACGTTTAAATGCAAGTTAAAGTTAAATGACTTTAAATGTAAAGAATTTAAAAGACATTGATGCAAAGATAAAGGATAAACTGGAAAGATAAAGATATTTACTGAATAATAAAAGTTTTGGTGCAATCATACGAACATCATTCGAGCATTCGTTTCCCTAGCCATGTGGTATTTTGAATGTTTACTGAATTTTTGACACACGAAATCCTAACACTAAGACTTCTATTTATACTACTTCGACCATAACGGTCTGGCTTATGAGATCTTGCCACGTTCAGAACATGCAGAACACTGCGTTTCTCTTGCTTCCACGCGTCTTCGAACCGCCTCCAGCGCATATTTCCTAACTTCCAATTATCCCGCTCGCGTTTGAATTTCAAATGCCTTGTCCACTTCGTTTCGAACTCACCTCTCAGATACACTCTTACTACCACTTCGAAACTTCCTTTATATGTATCATCACGATTGTCGTTCGAAGCTCCTTAATTTTAGTATATCCATTCGAAGAGCCAATTCTTTCATTCCAAACTATGACATTCACTTTGTTCCCACGAACACTGACATCATTTCGTTTCGAGCTCAATGACTCCATTTCGAATTATATATATCAAAATCTTCAGCCAACACCTGTGGATACCGATTGAGATAGAGTCACCTGAAGTTCATTTACATATAAAAAATTATTAGTGGAGATAAAAACTTAATTATATATTAATAAACGTTTGATTTAATTAAAGACACAATGTTATACTTACACATTCATCATAAATATGTTGAACATCATCCCTAACAACTTGATCCTTGCCCACACGAGCTTCCTTCCACAAAACATGTGTCGGAAGTGATGTTTCATCATTTTGTCTCGTCTAACTACATATTGACACAAATAATAAGATCAACAATTATAACACATTGAGACAATTAATAAGATTGTAGCATTTATATTTACTTACAATTTTTTGCTATAAGCGTACATATCCCAAATGCCCTTTTTGTATGGATATGTGGGTTTTGATACTCTCTCACGACTTGTGACACTCACTTTCTTGAAAATTTTGTCTCTTCTCTGGCCTACAAAAGCAACCCATTATTCAGGTGTAATGATGTTCGCATACTTCACTGGAAGTTCTGCTTTAACAAAGTTTCCTTCCTCATCCTTAAGAAACTTGTTTGTTAAAAAAGATCTCTACCCTCTGTGTCTTTTTCCGGCCAATTGAAGTATATGCTTTTTTCGGTTATCTTCAATGTTAAAAGACCTCTACAAAAAACATACGCATAGAGTGTGTTAGTATAAGTAATTTAAACACATTATCGTCAACAAAAAGCAAATAACAATCATATATGGTACATGTATCTCAGCCCAAATTTTCTCTTTACCGATTTCCAACTCTTCTCTTTTCCAGCTAGGAGCAGTGGTTGGAATGTGCATATGAACAAGTGTACCAATGTATCTTGCCAACTTTGCACCATTATGCTCAATTAGTTTCTCCTCATCATTCCGATATACATCATATTTACTCCTTTATCTCTATCACGAATGATTCCCCTCATAATATGTATGCCTCGTGTAATGTCTCTATGTGAAATTTCATCTGGAGCATTTGCATCTTGTGAGTTTTCTTGATTACTAGTCATTGACCTGTAATAAAGAAAAAAATATAAATGAAATGACAAATATAAAAATCCATAATCCATAATCCATATATATATATATATATATATATATATATATATATATATATATAAATGGCAAATATTTAAATTGTATTGAATTATATAGGCTATAATTATACTGTTACCTTTTTCACTAATGTCTCTTTCTTTTCTTGGTAGGTATATGTTCTACTCGTCTCTTAACAACGCGGACGGTTGGATTGATCCAAATACCCTCATTATGATCATTTCTAATACATTATTCATTCTCATTTTAATCATTTTTGGTCAAAGATTCAATCTCAACATCAATATCACCTTGATCTCCAATGTTTTCATCAATTACTTTGTTAGATAAAAGCACTATAGACCATTTTGTACTGGTCGAATCAATGACATAGAACATTTGTTTAGCTTGAGAGGCTAGAATGAAAAACTCATCTTTGTACCCCACCCTATTAAGATCCACTTGCAAAAATCCCGACTTATCCATTCGCATGCCATTACTATTTTCAATCCACATGCAACCAAATATTGGAATCTGAAACTTCTCATAATCAAACACCCAAATATGCTCGATTACACCAAAATATGACAGATTTACAAATTTTGGGTTTAGTCCTTCACACTTGATATGTGCATTGCTTTAGCTACCAAGGTGACACCACTATTTTGCATAGTAATTTTATCATCTTGTTCTTTGGTATAAAATGTGTATCCATTAATTGCGTATGCGCTATAAGAAAACACAACCAAACTTGGACCATATGCTAAATATCTCAACCTTTCTGTTATTGAAGCGGGATCTGAACGATACTTTGAATAAATATGTTCCTTAAACCACGGTATGAAACTTCGATTGTGCCCTTGTACTATCCAATTCTCATTTCTATTCGGATTTAAACCTCGGAGAACACCCTTGTGCATTTCAACATACGACTCAACCTTAATCTCATTGTGCAGAACATACAAATGCACTTGATCCCGTTCGACCCTTGATACTGTCACAACTTTATTTCCAATTAGCTTTTTACCTTCTTTTTTCAACAATATGAGATTTGGGGAGTCCAATTGATTGAACATTTGACAGATATTCAGTAAAAAACTCAACCGCTTCTTCAACAATGTATCGTTTGGCAATACAACCCTCTGGTCAACTTCGGTTTTTCACATACCCTTTTAAAATTTTCATATAACGTTCAACAGGGTACATTCATCTCATATAGGCTGGTCCACACAATTGTGTCTCTTTCACAAGATGAACGATTAGATGAACCATTATGTCAAAAAACGAGGGAGGAAAATACATTTCAAGATCACACAAAGTAATAACTATTTCTTTTTGCAATGTTAGTAAGATTGCAGGATCGATCACCTTACTGCAAATTGACTTGAAGAAAAAACATAGGTTAGTTATTGCGCTTCTTACATTTTATGGCAGAGCATAACGTATACCTATCGGTAGAAAATATTCCATTATAACATGGCAATCATGCGTCTTTAAACTCTTTAACTTGAGGTCTTTCATAGACACAAGTCTTCTAATATCTGATGAGTATCCTTCTGGAACTTTAACTTCACTTAGAAACTTACACAATATTTTTTTCTCCTTTCTAGATTGAGTGTAAATAACAGGTGGTAGATATGTCCGTCTTCCTTTCTTCACGGGTGCCAATTCAGTTCTCATTCCCATATTTACCATGTCCTCCCTTACTTTAAGGTTATCCTTAGACTTTCCTTGTATATTGAGTAACGTACCAATAACACTATCAAATATGCATAACATCGAGGAAATGTCTTACATACAACGACTTCCAATATGGTTGTTCAAAAAAAATTGACCTCTTCTTCCACCCACTCTTGACAAGTGTATGTGCAAAAGGCTTGCTAAACTGAGTACTCACATCTTTTACCTTGTCAAAAATTTGATCACCTGACAACATTGTTGGAGCTCTACCTTGTTCTTCCTTTCCATTGACCTTTAATGTTGTACCCGGATAGATTTATGTATGCTTGAAAATCATTAATTGTTCCAAACAACATCGCCCTCAAGTTGAAACTTTCTTTCCTATACCCACCATAAACCTCCACACTGTTCTCCCACAAAAACTTTAAATCTTCGATTAAGGGTGTCAAGTATACGTCTATGTCATTCCCTGGTTGTTTAGGCCAAGAAATTAACATAGATAACATCATGTACTTACATTTCATACATAGCCACAAAGGTAGGTTATAAATCATAAGAATCATAGGCCATGTGCTATGCGAGATACTTTGAATACTGTGTGGGTTCATTCCATCAGTAGACAATGCTAAGCGAATGTTTCTTGCGTCTTTTCCAAATTCAGGATAATCATTATCAATTTTATCCACTATGGTGAATCTTCCAGATGTCAAAACTTTCCATCAATAATTCTTTCATCTGCATGCCAAGTCAAGTGTCTTGAATCGGTTTCACCATGATACATGCATCTAAATCTCGGAATTATAGGAAAATACCATAAGACTTTTGTCGGAGACAACTTTTTCTTATATCGAGGGGCACCGCATTTAGGACACTCATTTAACGATGCATACTCGTTTCGAAATAAAATGCAATCGTTTGGACATGCATGTATCTTATCATAGGTCATTCCAATAGTGCACAACATCTTTTTGGCCTCATACGTTCGATTGTGAAGAACATTATCCTCTGGTAGCATATCTTTCATAATGGCTAATAACTCTATGAAACTTTTATCCGACAATCCATTGTCCGCATTTAAGTTGTACAACTTTAATACCACAGACAATCTTGTGAATTTTGTACAACCATTATACAACGGTTTCTCTATATCGCTTACCAACCTCTCAAACATTTTGGGACAATCCTTAAGATCTTCTTCAAGCACTTCTGCAATCTCTTCGACTCGATCATAATCGTATGTATCTGTGCAATTGTCATTTGAAATATATGTTCTATTATCCCCCGATTCAACATTCCCGTTACTTTTCTCACCATGGAAATTCCAACATGTATAACTTCTATCAATTCTATATCGTATTAAATGTGATGCCAACTGAACCGCGTCAACCCGACTCCCATAACAACACCCCAAGTAAGGACATGTCATTTGACTGGGGTCTTTGGCGTGCGCAACAACAAACTTAACGAATTTCGATACCATACTCTCGTACTCTTTCGACAATCGAATGGAAGACATACATATCTTATCCATGGTTTTACTAATTAAGCTAAACAAAAACAACTAATTAGGGCACAAAACGGTATAATGTGTTTCTGTCAAAACGCAAAGTATACACGAAATGGATCCGGATCAAGAAAACGCAAAATATTACCACAATTTCAGACAAATTCATCACAATACTAGTAATTTGAGGAAGAAATTTACCTCATATTTACCAAATACCAAATACATAATTTAGATCTAAAACATTGACACTACACTGCATATAAACAATATCAGCAGATCGATTTTTCCAGCAATAAAATAGTTTTCACAATCTGATTTAACAATTCTAGATAAAACGGTATAATGCATTTATGTCAAAACGCAACGTATACATGGAATGGATCCGAAGCAAGAAAACACAAATAGAAATATATTCATGCAATTTCAGACAAATTCATCACAGATTATATTGTCTCATACAAGAGAATCTCACTCACACCAGTACCAGTAATTTGAGGAAGAAATTTACCTCGAATTTATCGAACTACAACATCGAGAACTTGAAACGAGAAGGCCAGGAAATGCTACTAATTCAAAGGAAAGAAAACTTGTATTATTAAAAAATCCGTAATCCATATACACAACTCAACAAAGTATTCAACAAAAACATCAAATGATGGTGCAATCAAATTTATCTTTCAAATTCAAACGCAAATGCTATCAGGGTCTCTTTCACAATATTAACCGTATCTCAAAATAAAAAAACCAACAAAATGTTATTTTTCTAATGATGAAGAAGAAAAATGTAGCAAAAGCAAGTGGAGATTATAACTTGTGGCAACAAATATGTTAAACTTTATATATTAAAAAGCAAAGACCATTCTCTTTATGCAAAAGACAAACACACATATATCTAAACTTTTGTAAAGGGAATACCAGTTTACTTTCAAATTTCAACTACATATAAAATTAACTAATCAACACTCTTCAGTACAAAATAAATTAAAATAATACATATATACTTAAGCACGGTAGAATAAAGCATAGAGATGGACATTGCATGCTAGTACATATACAACTTTGAACTTCTTTTCTATCTCAAGTAAATAACTTAACATTAGTTCGTATACATTCAAACAAAATCCTTTTTTGTAAGCCTATTATATTATATTAAACGTATTACCCAATTTCAGAAATTTTACATCATCAAAAACCTGATTCTATGCACTATCTAGAATTCTAGATCAAACCAAAAATTATTGATTAATCTTTACTTTCACTTTCTAGTTCATATTTCACAAAAAGCTTAATCAAACTTCATAAACTGCATTTTTCCACTTCCTAATTTCACCCTACACTTGCTGAAACTCAAATTGAGGGCTTGTTGAATTGATTTTTTTGAATTCATCTATTGGCATAAGCATGTGTGAGAGTGAGACTATTTGAGAGTGTCTATGAATACTTATGACATGTTTTCATCTATTTTCACAAGTACTACAACAGGACAGCTTGTGAAAACAACTTTTGCTACATAAGCACTTATTGTAGTAACAGCTTAAGCAAGCCTTAATTTCCAGCAGAAAATAGAACAAGGTCATCCTCCTCTTGCATACACAAATGCTATCAAGAATCAAGATACAAAAATGCTCACCTAAACGAAGTTGTGGCTGAAGTTTCTTTGACGGTGGCAGAAAGGAGGTAGATGACGTTAAGAGATGACGTTGAACGGAGGAGATGACAAAGGGAGTGACGATGAACGAAGGAGATGACAGAGAGTAGATGAAGATGATGATAAGAAGATTGAAGATGAAGAAGAAAACTCGTAAAAATGATTTCTTAGTGCTAGATATAGCATCGCTTTTTCCTTGGAAAGCCCTTTCTTTTCCTATGCCTTTAGCGACGCTTTTCAAAAGCGCTTAAGGTTAGCATTTATGGTGCTTAAGACCACCTTTAAGACTTTTATAAAGCGCTTGGGCGGAGCCTTATGGCAATGCTTTCTCATAAAAGCGCTGTCTTTTGGGTGCTGCCATAAATCAATTTTGGTGTAGTGAATTTTTCATATTATTATTTTTGAAATCAATTTAATAGTTTATATGTTCAGAGAGAGTTTAGTTAAACAAAAATTGACATTAGATATAATAAAACCAACTCAATTTTCTGTCTCTATAATGTCCTCTTGACATGTTAGACGAAACAAGATAAGAGTTGCACAAAAAAGAACAAAAACATAATCTCAATATGAATCTCAAACTCAAACTCAATAACAACAACTAAACTACAACATATAGCTTTTCATAATTTGTAGAATTAACAACTAAACATCAACAAGAATAAAATTAACAACTCAAAAACAACAACTTACATTAAACAACTAAAAAAAAACAATTTCTAAACAAAACTACAACAACATCAACAATAAACCTATATATATATATATATATATATATATATATATATATATATATATATATATATATATATATATATATATATATAAACAATTTCATCTCTGATGGAAAGTATTAAAAATACTTAAAATGTCCCATTTTTTAACTTAATAAAAATATAATCAAAAAGAAAATATTTTTGGATTTTTTGACATAATCATAAAATAGGTATAGAAACTGGAAGTTTCCAAGGATAGAAGCATTAGAAATGCTTCTGAAGAGTGTTGAAATGGAAAGCTTCTAGGAGTAGAAGCTTCAGAAGTGCTTCTGGAGGGTTGAACTCAGAAGTACTTCTGGAGAAGCAAACCTCAGAAGCTTGCTTTGCCTTTTATTAAAAAAAGCTTTGCCTTTTATTAAAAAAAAAGGTTCCAGGGGGATTCGAACCCTGGACCTTGAGGCGAAGGAAAGTTTTAAGGCGTGCTGGCTTTACCACTGGGGTGGCTATACATCATTTTTTTAACTTAAACTACAAATATATATTATAAACCCAGCTTCTGAAATTTGAATTTCCACTTCATCTTCTTCGTGGAAACAAGCGCGACATCCATGGCTTTCAGATTTGAATTTCTTTGTTTCTTCATCAATTTTGGAAATTCAAAATACAGTTTTGTCTAGATTTTCATCACGATTCTAACCATGTGACTTGTTAAAATTAATAATCAAAGATGAACGTGAATTTTGATAATCCCAATTTAAAATCTAACTGAAAAAATGATTACTTCTTTGAACTCAGTTAATTTTAGTTTAAATTAAGGATCCAGATAGCTTTAGTGATAGGATAACTACATTTTCCTTTTCAAATTTGAAGCTAAAGATGCATGTATGGAGGTATCAAAGTTTTGAAAACTCACCTCTTGGTATGAAATACCAGATCGAGTTTGGCAGCTTCCAGGTGCAAAGTAATGATTGGAAAAGCTTCCCTGAACCTCACTAAGTATGTTTCTACTCTTAGATTGTTCTGAAAGTGGCTGAAACTCTTTGATCAAGTCAAGTTGCAGGTTGCTAATTTGAAAATGGAAGATGATGATGGAGCTGTTCCAGAACTTGTTTAAGTGTTTGGACAGTCTCTATATGTTGTATAGAATGTGTCTGAAGTGTAAAATCAAGACAAACACGAGTAGTTTTCAAGTTTGGAAGTTTTGGCTCAAAACTTGCACAAATGGAGTTTTATGTCGAAAACTGTCTCTTAGCTTGTTTTCTGATGGTTTTAAGTTTTAAAAAACTTCTAAATGATGTTTAGAACATGTTTGAAGCTTAAGTTTGCTCAGAATTTGCAAAGCTTAAAGATTGCAAAATTCTCCCTCTTTGAACTTTGAAACTCGGAATTTAAGAAAGAAAGAAGGAAAGCTTGGATTATGATAGATTTGGTGTAGTTTGAAATGAAGAAATGAACTCTATTTATAGGCCAAGAATTCTGAATGACAAGGCAAAGTTATCATTGAGAGAGCTTGCAACTTGGCTTAAGTGGTAAGAAGGAATATTTTGCATTTAATGCAAAATAGTTACTTTCTAACCATGGTTAAAATCTCTCCTTGATCCAATCCTCTCTCAATCATTCCTAACTGATATTTATCAGTTATAATCTATCTAAAACTGATAACAAGGCTTCTAGAAAGAAGTTGAAAAAAAAATGACTTATAATTTTGATGCATGATCTTGGAATTCCATGGTTTTGGAGCTCTATGTTTCAAAATCCAAAGCCTAGCTAGACAAAGTGTTTTTGCAAGTTCTTGGATATTTTGGAAAGCTTGTAACAAGACCTACAACTTTCATGTTTTGAGTTTTTCCTGAATCACAATGGATCTAGGTGAAAAATGACCATGAAAGTGAGGAAAAACCATGTTTCTTAACACTTGAAAATTTTCCTAAGTGTTAGAAAAAATTCAAATCTTGTCTTTTTGTTGACTTTTTCACATTTCTTGATTTTTTATGATCATGATGGATTATTTGAAATGTTTTTATGATTGAAAAAGTCTTGAAAAAGTTGACCAAAAGTCAAAGTTTAACTTTTTTGAGCAGATGAATTTTCATCAGATGGTTCAGAATTTGTCTGATGAAGAAACATGGATTTTGCAATGTTTTGAATCAAGAAATTAGGTTAAGATGTTGCATTGAAGATGTTCAAATCAATCTTCAAGCAAATAGGTCATCCATTGAGCAGAAATTCAATGATTCATTATCTTCGATCAAAACCCTAATTGGTCGATTAAAGGTAGATCATGAGAAAAAGTTGGGAATTTGAAGATCAAATGTTGATGATTGATTAAGATAGATCATTTGAGGTGAGTGGAAACTCAAATCCTAATTGATCATATCTTGAACAGATGATATTTTGAAGAAACCCTAACTTTGACTTCTAGAAGCCACGCACGATCTATTCTGTTTTGAAACTGTTAGTGATGCAGTGATGCATATGTAAGGTGGTATCTTAGGTAAAAAATGGGGTATGACAATACCCTAAGGAGGTGCATGTGTGAAATATGTGTTGTATTCTGATATTTTATCTTGTATTCAGTGATCTAGATTGATTTTTATCTTGCCATACACACCTAGTTACTAGCAGTTTAATAGGTGCGGAAAATAAATTGCGGAAATATAAAGTGCGGGAAAGTAAATGTCCTACGCTATTACATGGCTTTGGGGCAGATACATAATAGGAGGTACGGAAAGTAAAAGCAGAAATATAAATCTACGTTATTACATGAAAAAACAACCTTGCAACCTATACATCCTTTCTAGAATTTAAATGCAAAAAAAGAAATAAAATAGAAGAAAATGGTCTAAATGAATACCTAAATCCTAATTTCAAAAAGGAAAATATTTTTGGTATTTTTTAAGATTGATTTTAATGTAAAAATCCTAGTTCTAGTTGATTTTAATTAATAAAAGTGTTCTTGCAGGAAGAACTATGTTATTGATCTTAAGGGATTCGGAGGTTCATACAAGGGATGCATGGCCTCCAAGCTAGGGGTCTAGCTTACCCCGCATATGGGAGCCCTTAGATATGATGTAGGAAACCTCTCTTGAGCGTGTAGCTAAGATAGGAAAATGAGAGAATATCTTAATTCATGGCCACAACTTTATATAACGTAGCCATCATTAATGTTCATGATGACGTAACTGTCCATTAATACTCGTAACCGATTACTTAATGACTTATAACGTCTGTAACCGATCCATAAGTAGCGTAACGTATATAACCGCTCTCTAATAGGCTCTATAGTAGAAGCCAACCCGGTCTGGTAATACTCGGCCAACACAGATCGACCGCGGATATACGTTCAGCGCGTCCGACCTAAGTACCCGGCTCCGACCTAAGTACCGGGCTCCGACCTTGGGGTCTTGCCGAGGTGCTTCCCGGTTATCAGCTAGCAGACCTATCTCGGTCTCTATTTATCGCTCCTAGCCCGGGAAATATATTTTATGTATAATCATAAGCCCCCCGAGCATATGGTTTCTAGATCTTGAAGCCTTATGGTCGATTTAATAGAAACATAAATTTTTGCCCCGGGCCGGACTTCCAATATCAACTTGTGCTTTAGTGCGAATTTTGAACCCAGTGGTTACCATTTTTTCGCTTTTGAGGTTTTTTCTCAATGTAACGTGCGTCGCTGAAATCAATGCTTCAGTTTCCTCAATCCAAAACGTAACGTCCGTATTTAGTCCGAGCTGGGTCCCCAGACGCATGGCCGGGATATATACCCGGACCATACTCAGACTCTGCCCACATACCTCCATCCGGGCTTATTCTCGACCCCATACAAAAAATCCCTTTCGAAAATACCCTTTGATATGTTCTGTTGGAATTCGTTCATGATTCTTCGCCTGAGAGCTTTTCCCATAAGAAAACTTAAATTTTTAAACAACCATGTAAGCTTTACAGAACAATATGTGTGATATAGTAGCCCCCTAAGTTAAATGACCCATTTGTAAGCCATGAAGACTTTACTTGAGAAGACACAATCCTCTGTTCACTTTTGCCAACCTTACTCTAGCATCTCGGTAGGTATATCTTAAACTTTGTCGTGCTATTGGTAGTAAGACTTAGATTTACAGACAGACTAGCCCCCGAGTAGTTTTTTCGAGGTTTCACCAAGTCCTAAAGGCTTGAAGCCGAGTTGAGGCGAAATACCGGGCGGAATCCAATTAAAATTCTATGTCTTATATGTTTGGTACAGAGCCCCTAGCGGGTTAATCCGAGTCGGAACAGAGCCCTGACGAGGTTGACCTTAGGTACAGAGCCCCTAGTGGGTTGATCCGAGTCGGATTCAGAGTCCGGGCGAGGTTGAAATCTTAAGTTTGAGGTGCAGAGCCCCTAGTGGGTTGATCCGAGTCGGATTCAGAGCCCTGGCGAGGTTGACCTTAGGTACAGAGCCCCTAGCGGGTTGATCCGAGTCGGATTCAGAGCCTGGCGAGGTTGTCCTGAAATTGAAGGTTTAGAGCCCCTAGCGGGTTGATCCGAGTCGGATTCAGAGCCCTGACGAGGTTGACCTTAGGTATAGAGCCCCTAGCGGGTTGATCCGAGTCGGATTCAAAGCCCTGGCGAGGTTGAAACCTTAAGTTTGAGGTGCAGAGCCCCTAGCGGGTTGATCCAAGTCGGATTCAAAGCCCTGATGAGGTTGACCTTAAGTACAGAGCCCCTAGCGAGTTGATTCGAGTCGGATTCAGAGCGCTAGCGAGGTTGTCCTGAAGTTGAAGGTTTAGAGCCCCTAGCGGGTTAATCCGAGTCGGATTCAGAGCCCTGGCGAGGTTGACCTTTGAAGGTTGTTCTGAGTAGGAACAGAGCCTTTAAGGTTGTTCCGAGTAGGATCAAAGTCTTTGATTTGGTTCAGAGCCTCTAGTAGGTTGATCCGAGTAGGAACAGAGCCTTAGTGAGGTTGAACCGTCTAGGCAATACATAAAAGATTATTTGTTCTAAGGTGCCTCTTTGCCCACACAGGGGAGTAAGACGGCACCTTTACATTTAGATGACACTACAATTTCTTACAACCGGCAGAGACATTTAGCTCGCTTTATACAATGGTATTTTACACAATCTCTAATCTTTATAAATTTGTAACTATCCAACCTCGCATCGACGTTATCCTTCAAATTTTACGTTGTCTTGGTTTCTTTTGAACCCGTTTGTTGACCATCTTTAATCGGGATGCTTATATGATCCCCCAAGGGTGAGGCTTTGTCATAACAAGATGAAGCGCTTTATACACAAAGCTATCCCGATCAAGGATGACTCTTTTTATCGTTTGCTTCTCGAGTACCTACGCTAGGTGCTTTGTTTATCCATACATATTGTTCGGATCCTTCCTTACTTTGATACTAAATAAAAATAGAATGCCTCCCTCCCACGTAGGGGAGAAGGATGACACCTTTATTTCTAGATGTAACTGACATTTTTTACAACCGGCAGAGACATTTAACTCGCCTTATACAATAATATGGGCGCTTATCAAAAATGCCATGCTGATTGCCCATTGTTACATATATGTGGTAACTTCACCGTATCATTTTAACTTCGTATTAACCTTGACCAACATTGTGTAACCTACGGCTAAAACGTTATGCATAGATATTATGCTTGTCGACACCGTATATTTGTCTGTTATGTTTTAATGATGCAAAAAAAACATATTTAAGATAAGATATAAGCTTTTCTATAGTATGAGCAGGCAATTGCTGGGTTTTATCCTGCACAAATCACGTAAGGATAAATAAACATAAGTTAACACAAGTTAAAACAATATAAAAATATAGTCCCTTCAAAACATTCCAAGTTCAAATAACATTTTTCCCATGGAATTATTTTAACAAAAATTGGTAAAAACCACGCCCGAGTAGTATAGCTGCCTAACAAATTTATGAAATCATTCACATACACATTTTTGCTGTAATTAAGTCATTAAATTTTGTAAGCATAACTTGTTTGTAAGAAAATACACTTATCTTTGAATGGTGGTGTCGCTCTCAGCCATTTCCCTATCTATGATAAAGGGAAAGTAGCAACTTGCAATTTCTCAAACACATCGAGTCGGGAACGACGACTCACCGGTCATCACTGCATAAAACAAACTGGAAAAAATAATGAGTTTTAATCTTCAAATTATCACTGCTTATAACAAACTGGAACACCCTATTTGTATACTGGAGTAGATAATGTTGATGCTTAAAGTTACGCATGATACAACAAATAAGCCTTAATTGTAATAAGTTTGTAAAATGAATAGAAATTTATTATCTTCTTAGATATATCGACATTGTTTCTGTACGAGATGATGTTTGGAGTGCGTCATAGGCTGCTTTCCATCATGAAGCTAGCCGGTTATTCAAGTGCCCCACGGACTCTTATTTCTACAGCAGAGCCTACAAGATCTAAGTATGTATCATGGGTATTTCCGAAATATATAAATAGTAGTTTCGACACAGCCCCTGCATCTCCACAAGAACATGGGGGCATCTGACGATGATCTGTTTCAGACGATGGGGTGGCACTCGACGAGATTCGTAAAGCGTTATTGACATGTTTTGTTACTTACGCCCACAGATAGTTGATTGAAAAGGTTGAGGTGTGGATTCAACTTTCAACCTCTCTGGTGCATCTTCAATGTTGATGCTAAGCAGCTAATGTTAAGCTCCACATTTACTACCACTTAATAGCGGTGTCGAATGGCTTCTAACCTGCATCACTATCTTATAACAGATGTAATTCAATTAAAATCGTGATAATTGAAAAGATGTGAGCTATTTGTGTACAACATCGTATCTTCAACAATCAAATTCTTGAACGAGCGTACAACTCCCTGCTGTCCATTGAGTACATGTCCTTTACCTTCCCATTAGTAACCTAGATTTCCTTGATAATATTAGACCCTGCAAAGAGATTATCAGCATATTAATTTTCGAAAATTACTTAGTAGAAATTTTCTTACCGATCCAGTTTCTGCGCCGAGAATGGTCTCGGCACCAACCTCTGACTCATGTTCACATACTGAGCGGTAAGCGGGATGCATCAGAAATGTATGCGTAAACTAACTCCAACTGATGGGTATGGAATGACTTATCTTTTATCAATGAGTTTGTGGTATCAACACAGAGGTCTATGTCTCGTCCGGGCTTGTTGAGTTGTGAGACATGCTTTATCGTCGGCATAGATACTGTGTCGCCGCTCAGTTCCTACCTTCATTACTGTCATGTGATTAATAATCCACAAGAATATATCGCTTTGAACATGTATCAACGAAATGTTTATAACCGAGAAATGTACTCAAATGAATAAATCACCCTAGTAACAGAATTGTGATAAAAAGGAATATATCACTTATCTTTTTGAAGTACTTGTCGTTCACGACGGGCATGATGACTTCGCCTCAACAACATGTTGGTGTTTCTTTCAACGGCAGCATTGGTAATGTGAACCTTCAATGAATCGCTAAAACCCATCTTGACACGGATATCGAGGTCCTTTAGAAGCTGAGATCCGGATTGGTAGCACCAAATTGTCTGAGCGACTTCTTGACAATGACCCATTGGTAATCGCCCATCTCTCTGCGGCTTCATCGTTGTTATTTCCACACTAACGGCTTTTCCTCGAGCATGTTGTGTGTAAACCAGATGCATGTTATTTTAATGCTGATGTTGGTCACGGAGTAAGCCTCACTTTCTGCTGCAACATGTATGACATATGCATTGATGATTAACAGATGTAACAGTCAGAATTAAATTCTCCAGGGAGTTACAATGATACACAATAACATCCTTAATTACAGTTATAAACACTAGAATCGCCATTGTAATATCACTAGTCACTGCTGCTACAACATGGAAACGGTCGATGTTCATAACAACATTGACCAATTGCCCATAGAGCATTTACTCAGACACTTAATTTTCATGACAAGTAAGGAATAACAACTTATCTTTTAATCACGGCTCATGGGTCGCGATTCAGCTAACGATGCGCCGTCACTGCCAACGCTTTGTTCTGGAACATGATGAGTTGTTCCAACGATAATATCCAGTGGACCCTCGAGGGTTTTATGACAGCAACTCATATCAGGTACTATATCAGTCGTTCGACGCGGCTAGGGTGTCGTCGATCGCCTCAAGCCCCGGCCGGGACGCGTGAGCTGGTGCTCTGAAAATTGGATGGTATCGATCTAGATCAAGCTCCTTGTCGTATGTGATTTTAGATCGTTGATGACTATGAGATGATGCTCGAGTCTGATCCATCATGCATATTTGTTATCATAGTGAGTCGCCTTCGCCGGTGATCCAAGTATGATGAACGACAAAAGGATATGTACTACGCGCGTTATATTTTGGGTACTCTTATACAACGTACAGAGTGGTTTATAGACTTTGGTGAGCTGCTGATGAAAAGAACATTAGTTTAATCTCATCGGAAAAGTATGAATATTATGTTTAGGATATTGTGTGGCCAAGAAAGTTTTACCGGCCAACTGTGGGCGCAAAATGTTCTTGCAGGAAGAACTATGTTATTGATCTTAAGGGATTCGGAGGTTCATACAAGCGATGCATGGCCTCCAAACTAGGGGTCTAGCTTACCCCGCATATGGAAGCCCTTAGATATGATGTAAAAAACCTCTCTTGAACGTGTAGCTATGAGAGGGAAATGAGAGAATATCCTAATTCATGGCCACAAGGCCTCTTTATATAACGTAGTCATCATTAATGTTCATGATGACATAACCGTCTATTAATAATCGTAACCGATTACTTAATGACTTATAACGTCCGTAACCGATCTATAAGTAGCGTAACGTATATAACCGCTTTCTAATAGGCTCTGTAGCAGAAGCCAACCTGGTCTGGTAATACTCGGCCAACACAGATCGGCCGCGGATATACGTCCAGCGCGTCCGACCTAAGTACCCGACTCCGACCTAAGTACCCGGCTCTGACCTTGGGGTCTTGCTGAGGTGTTGTCCGGTTATCAGCTAGCAAACTATCTCGGTCTCTATTTATCGCTCCTAGCCCGGGCAATATATTTTATGTATGATCAAAAAGAAATTTAATTTAAATTATTAACCTAAATTAAACTAATTAAATTAATTAATTAAAAAAAGCATGGAGAAAATTATTTGTGAAATTAACCCTAATTAAGCTAATTGTTTAACCTAATTACTAATTAATTAATTAATTAGTTGAAATAATTAAAGAAAAGAAAATGAACAGCAGAAAAATAAAATAATAAGGAAGAAGTTTCCATCAGAGCATTTGACAGAAGCTGACACAGAAACCAAGCCTTCTGTGAGTGGCGCGCCTTGGGCATCCAAAAACTGGAGTTTCTGGAGAGGATCTTTCTGAGGGTGTCTAGAAGCTGGAGCTTACGAGGTGAAACTGAAGGGTCCGGTGGAGCTTGAGATTTCTGATCTAGGGTCCAGGGGGCTTGGAGGTTCCGCGTTGGGGACGCCCGGCTGGAGCTTCTAGAGGATCTGGTGTTGGGGACATCCAGAAGCTGGAGCTTCTGGGAGTTCTGCTGCTGGGGAGGTCCAGAAGTTGGAGCTTTTGGTGCTGGGGACATCCAGAAGTTGGAGCTTCTGGAGGTATTCCTTCTGGAGACTCTGAAACCTGTATTTAAAAAAAATGAAAACAAACAGGAAAAGGTGGGTTTCGAACCCACAACCTAAGGGATAGAGAGAGACATAACGCGCGCAAGGTAGACCGATGGGGGGTGATACATCCATTCATATTGCTGGATTCACAAGTATGTATGTGTTACTTGTTCCTGAATCAGAAGCGCTGGAGCAAAGCTCCGGTCGTCTTCTCCGACCATCTGGAAATCAGATCCTGCAAAAATAAACAACATGAATGCAAATAGAGGACCCTACCCCCTAATTCGAACCCTAGGAATCCAATGGTGGTGTTTTAACAGCCTGAAAGTCCCTGTATCAGTGGATTCGAAACTCATAGCTTCTTATGCCTTAACAATGGCACCATAGGATCTAAGCCCTAAAGCTCACATGTAACACGTTGTACCTGTTCTAAATAACATCCTGAGATCATACAAACAAACAAAAACAGTTAGTAATGCATGGATTGAGAGAAGCGATTTTATAGAAAAATACCAAACCGGAGCAGCTTGGGTGAGTGGTTTCTGGATGCTTTGGGATCGTGTAAAGCCTGGGATCGACTCCTGGAATGCTCATGAGAGTGAATCGATGGTTGTTTTGGCTTGAGAACACCTGAAAATTGAAACACGATTTTTGCAAGTTTGTGAGAAATTTTGAGAAATTTCTAGGGTTTGTAAGAGGCTAGCAATCCGTGTAAGAGGCTGTAAAATCCTCCCTTTGTCTTGTGAAGATTTTAAGTAGATATAGAGGAGTGGAAATAGGTCAAGGCTTTAAGAGAAAATATTTTCTTTAAATGAAAAATATTTGATTGGAAATTTGCATGAAATCTCTCCAAATTTGCTCAATCTTTCCCTTAATCTTCTTGCACGAAATTGACAGCTCTCTTGGGCTTCCTTGGTCCTCAAGACATGCACAAATCAAGCCCATCATGCATTAGACCTTGCTTTTGTATTTTATTTAATTAAAATTGGATTTAATGCTTTAATTCCAAAATAAATCAAATAAATTGGGAAGGAGGCGTGGCAAGCAGCATAGAGGTCTTGGATAATCTTATAATCAAGTTTGGATCATAAAATCTTAGGCCCATTTGAAAAATATTTGCTTTTGCTAAGTATTTTCCTTTATGCACCTCCTCAAAAATGTTCAACTTGCACAACTTGTATCTTGCTCAATTTTTAGCATTTTTGGGTGTTCTTGGACTTTTAGAAAGCTCAATATGTCTTTTAAATAGTTCTTTTGGTTTCATCTTCATTGAAGTTTCCACGCGCATGAACCCTTCTTTGCAAAAAGATGACTTTTTGTTGACTTTTTAAAAGGACCTGTAATGTTTTGACCCATAACATCCAAATGAAGCATTTCCAGCCCAAGCTTGTGAGACATGAAGTTGTAGAGAATTGAATTCTCTTTAAAATGAGCTTTGGTGGAAAAATTTCTGATAAAGTATGTGAAAGTTATGGCTGGTCAAAGTTCTGTTGACTTTTGTCTGAAGAACCCTAGTTTAGAAACTTTGACTTTTGATCAAATCTTGACTTTTCTTGATGAATCATGGTCAACCCTTGATCAAATGATGAATATTACTTCAAAATATTGATGCTGACCAAAAATTATTAAGTTTGACTGTATGTTGACCACAATTGACTTTTTGTCCAATACAACTAATTTTCAACCATCTGAGCAATTAGATGAGCAATCTTGACTTATAAGGCTTGAAATTTGACATGGTAATCCCTTGAGGCATATGATGAGGTATGATGGCCACTTGAAGCATTAGAGATCCATCTTGACTTGAGAGGAGCATGATCATGCATAAATTCCTTAGCCGAGATGGATGTCTGGAAGGAGGATTGCAAGGATCCGGGATAGGTCTCGGACTCAAGGACGAGGTCCTTATCCGACATGGTTCCCGGGGTAGGAGCATGAGGTCGGCCTGGTCTCGAGATATAGCTCGTCGGTTCATCCGGGTTAGAGGCTCGGGTAGAGAGAGACGTTATCAATTAGGAAAATGAAGAGTCCCAAGAGTCTTTATGAGACGTTACAGAGCGAATCATCATAAGCTGTAACAGTTAACTTCCTGCCTTCAAGCCATGATTAATGCGCCAGGGCAGTTATGGAAGGTGAAGGATGACTCCATGGAAGGATTGATATAAATAGGGCTCCCGCCAGCGGGATAAGCAAGACAATCATAAGCTTGGAACTTGAGTTACGACACTTGAGCTTCCAAATCCCTAAAATATCATTAACGAGGTTTTTCCTGCAAGAACAGAGCAAAACTCTAGTTTGAATTGATTGCTTAGGAGAGGGTTTGTCTGATCAACCCTTGTGAAATCTTTGAGTATGGAGTGATGGATTGTCTTGAGAAATAGGAGAGAAAATTTTGGGGTATAACACTTCCAAAGCTTCTTTCTCTAGCCTCATCTTAGCCAAAGCTTCTTGGAATTCTCCCATAGTCTCAATGGGAATGGTGGTCGACTTAGATACCACTGGGAACATGGGTTCTTCATAAGCATAAGGCATTCTGAATTCCTTCGCTCTTTTCTTTACCCAAGAAGTGTAGATTTCCATGGATACACAATTCCTTGCATCACCTTTTTCTTTCCTTCGAATGTGATGCCAAGCTCTTATCACTCTGGCTTTCAAACCTTGGGAATCTTCCCCTTCATGATAAAAGTAACTTTCTACTGTAAAACCAAGGGGTTTACTAGAATTTGCGTACCCAAGTTGACGTCTTGCCAAAAATGGGTTGTAGTTAATTCCTCCTTTTGTACCAATGGGAGGTACGTTGGCAAACTCTCCACAACTTTCAATGATTTCCATCTCATTGTTGGCCAAGGTATACCAATGGATATCGTCGTTAGTAAAAGACATGACTCTTCGAGACCAATGCCAACCGTTTTTGTTTTCTTAGAAGATAGGAGACTTAGGCAAGTGTGAGATAATCCATTTGAATAATAGAGGTACACAACACACGATAATTCCATCTCCTTGATGATTCCTATGATGAATGGAGAAATATGTGTCACCAAGCAAAGTGGGAACGAGATTTCCAATCAGAAAGATCCTTATGGCGTTGATATCAACGAAACTTGGGACATTGGGAAACAACACCAATCCATAAATGAGCAAATCCAAAACAGCTTCAAAAGCTACCATGCTACCGGCTTCGGCAAAATTAAAAGCCTTCTCCATTAGGAACTTTGAAGTTAGTCCTAAGAGATTTCCTTTGGTAGTCATGTTTTTGTCTATCTCAGATTTCCTTAAATGAGTCATCTCTGCAATGTCTGGTAGCTTAGGAATGGCTTCTAAACCATTGAAAGGCACCTTATCAGACACTAAGATACCTAAAATATGTGCGTACTCTTCGAAAGTAGGCATCAACTGATAATCAGGGAAAGTGAAACATCGATAGAATGGATCATAAAACTGAACAAAAGTTTTGAGAAGTCCTTCATCAACGTTAGTGTTCAAGACAGTTAAAAGAGTTCCATAGCGTTTTCTGAAATCCAAGGGATCTTCTACCAAGGATGTTAACTCTTTTAACTTTCCTACATCAGGAATTCTAAAACCGTATCTCTTGGTATATCTTCTTCTTACGTCCATCCATCTAACCTAAAATGTTTACAAAGAAAAATCTCTAAATTCTTTGGAAATGGGAAGAGAAATGATAATTTGAGGTTTTTGAATGAATGCATGAATGCCACAAAGATACAAACATGGTTAGTGGTTATACACACGTTCAAGCGTTTGAAGTCACGAGCATGAGATTAACGATAAGAACCAAACGTGGGTAAGTTCTAAGGGCTTATTCACCTGCAAAACATGTTCTACTGATAATACAAGTTCAACGCTTCTCTTTGAAATATTATTGGATTTGTTAAATACTTGAAGTCCAATAATATTTTTCAAGAAAAACTCGCCTGATCGTTGTCTCGCATGACAACTAATCCAACTTTACACCTGAATAGCTTCTACACTACACCCTAAATGGCTAGGATGAGTTATGTGTTCTACAGCCACTCAGCTTCGTTAGTTCCCTTGAAAGCAAAATGTCTTTGCAAATACTTGCTAAACACAAATACCCCCAAGACAACCTCCATTGAGCGAGGGATCTCAAATTAACTTAGTAAGTAATGAGACTTCTCACAAGTTAATATGACTATACCCCTACCTAGATCTTAAAATATTTCTTAAATCCGGGTTAGGATTTTTTTCCATCAGATGAAATCGCGAGAACTAAAACACACAATAAAGAAAAACAAACATATGCACAAATGAAGCTTAACCCTTTTTTTCTTTTTTTGAAACAAATAAAAGCTTGGTAATCCCCAGCAGAGTCGCCATTTTTTATGTTCGCGGTAAAAAGGGACGAACGAGGGAATCGAATCGGAATTCGAATCTCAGGCTCAAAACGATTTACTCTTTTGATTTGTTTTAAAAAGATGCCGCGAGCATCAAGCTTTATTGTTTCCAAAACAAGAAAATGAGATGAAAAAGGGGAAAGTTGAAATACCCTAAATAAATAAAGATATGCGATGTGACTAACGTGAACTAGATGCAAC
The DNA here is from genome assembly GCA_021764765.1 of Vicia sativa. NCBI lineage: Eukaryota > Viridiplantae > Streptophyta > Magnoliopsida > Fabales > Fabaceae > Vicia > Vicia sativa. Next base: position 262,176,158 of record CM038795.1, read on the forward strand.
GCATTGAGGGGAGACCTGAGTAAGAGGGTTTGTTATATAAAGGGAAGGTATTAGCACCCTATATATATAGTTATCTATAGCATCTTTTATATATATATATATATATGAATATTTTTGATATGTTTGTGTGTTTTAATTTGCTACTCTATTCTTGGGAAAGATTCTCCTTTGGGTTTTAAGAAAGGTAAGTTAGGTAGGGTCCTAAGTTTTGTTATTATTATGCTCGCAAAGATCATTGGGATCCTCTACATACATATCCCCTAGTGGGAATCAGAGCATTTGTAGCTCGGATCTAAGGGAACTATGGTTTGTTTGGTTTGAGGGAGAAAGAAGTATGCTCGCCAAGGATGAGACCTTGTGCCTACGTATTCTCAAAGGGAGGTTGAGAAAGTCAGAGCAATTGTAGTTCCCACTTATGCTAGTGGAAGCAAAGGGTGTTATTAAGAGACAAAGACAAATGTCATCTTAATGAAAAATGTATCTAATCTATTTCATCACATACATTTTTGAAAGGTTGATTGATTAAATCTTTCATCGTAAGTATAAGGTGTTTTGCTTGAGTGTACAAGCGTTACCACTTACGAGTTAAGAAAGATGTTTGAAAAGATGATTGAATCTTTAATTGTAAGCATTGGTGTTTTGCTTGAGTGTACAAGCGTTACCACTTACAATTAAAAGATGTTTTGTTTGAAAAAGTGTTTGATTTGTATGTGATGTTATAGATGAGATACTTCTTCCATAGAGATGATAAATGTCTAAATCTCTTAGGAGAAATTGATTATAGATAGGGGGATGCTTTTAAGAAGCCCGTGGGTCCTTGTATTGTAAGCCCAAGAAGAGGCATTCCGAGGGTCATCGAGGGTCCTTGCATTGTGAGCCCAAGAGGAGGCATTCTGAGGGTCATCGAGGGTCCTTGCATTGTGACCCCAAGAGGAGGCATTTCGAGGGTCATCGAGGGTCCTTGCTCTATGAGCCCAAGAGGAGGCTATAGGGTATGACTGACTTTGGCTTTTAGAGTGATTTCATCGGGAAACCATCCTCTTAAGATTCAAGAGTGATTTCATCGGGAAATCATACTCTTAGGGTTCTATCCTAGAGCGGGTGATTCTTTGCATTGGAAGCCCAATAGGAGGCTGTTAAGATATTTCCAGGTCTCTTTCTTGTTTGATGCCCAAGAGAAGGCTAAACTCAACGAGGGAGTTCTTTCGAACGAAGCCCAAGAGGAGGCCAACTCAGCAGGGGAGTTGTCTTATACGAAGCCTAAGAGGAGGCTAAACTCAACAGGTGAGTTGTCTTATATGAAGCCTAAGAGGAGGCTAAAGGGAACCTAGTTGTTAAACTAGTTGTTATGTTATAAAAGAACAGTTATATGAGCCAGTATATAATAAAGTGTGTGATGTGTATTCATAGGAGTTTATGAAGGAAATATATAAGCAAGTGTATAAAATGAGCAATTAAGGCAAGTGTAACTTGAATATATACAAAGGAGTTGGGACTTAAACCTTAAGGGAGGCCCATTGGTTTAAGAGTAGTTTCATCGAGAATAATGCTCCTCTTAATACCAATGGAATCAGTGTATAACCAAGCAAATGGAAACAAACGAACGAAGTTTGTTATACTTGAATATTTACAAAGATGATTGAATATGTACAAGGAATTGAATATGTACACAAAAGGGTGAATATGTACAAGGAAATAAATATGTACATAAAAGGGTTTATATGTACAAGGAAATAAATATGTAAATAAAAGGGTTTGGGACTTACACCGTGAGGGAGGCCCATGATCAATTTGAAAGAAATTCGAGGAAAAACCTAGTTCGATTTATCTTCAAATTGAATCGATCATGGAAAAAAGGTGTGTAAGTTTATTGAAATGTTTTTGAAAGATTTGAAAATGATTTTGAAAAGTGAAGGATATTCACAAGAAGTTTTGAAAAAGATTAGGTTTGAAAATCGGAAAGAAAACATTTTTGAAAAGTATTAAAAATACTTAAAACGTCTCATTTTTAACCTAATTAAAATATAATCAAAAAGAAAATATTTTTGGATTTTTTTGACATAATCATAAAATATATTAAATGACAAGTGTGCAAAAAATCATCTTAAAATGAGAAGTTTTGATTGGTTTTTGAAAATGTTGAAGTTTGTTGAAAATGTGAAGAAAATTAGTGATAAAAAGAAGGTTTTGGTCCTAAGGAGGTTTGAACCCAGGACCCTTGGCTTAGAAGTGAAAAGTTTTACCACTGAGCCATGTGCATGTCTTGTCATTTAATCACCTTGAATTAAATATATTTAAAAACAAGTTTGAAAAATATTTGAAAACAAGTGAAAAATGAAGGTTTTGAGAAAAGTTTTGAAAAAAAAGGTCCCAGGGGGATTCGAACCCTGGACCTTAGGCATGGCAAGAGTTTTAAGAGCATGCTGGCAACCGCTGGGGCGGTAATACATCCGTGAATAAAACATAAACTATTAAATATATTTTAAAACGAGAATTTGAATTTTCCAGAAAACTGAAAAACGCGCGCAGCTTCAACTTCAACCTCCAATCTTCAATCATTCTTATCTCCTTCATTTCTCAATGAATTTGAAAGTTGTAAACATCAAAGTTACTCGTTTCAAGCCCAGGAACAGGATGGTGATGATTAATTTCATTTATTTTTAGTTTAGAACTGTTAATTTTTGCAAGAACATGAAGAACCCTAGTTCTAAGAATTGATCATGAAATCGTGTATGGATATGGAATTAAGCAATTGATTGAGGGTTAATGATCAGTGATGGTGCAGAAACAAAATGACCAAGCCATTTTTGAACTGGAAAGAAAGAATTAAAGAGTTCAAAGTTCAAGCTCTTACCTCTTCAAGTTGAATTTTGATTCTTCGAAGGAGGTGTTACAGAGCTGATTTGATGATTGCTACAACACCATTGGACCTTATGGAGTGTGTATGGATGCTTAGCTTCACTCTGACCAAGTCCAACTGCATCCACTTGAAGTGAGAATCTAAGTTTACAGTGATGAAAAGATGGTTTAGATCACTTCTATATGATGTATAGAAGGTGTTTGAAGTGAAAATTTGGAAGATGCACTAGTGGATTGAGAATTTGAAAGTTATGGCTCAATATGTGCATACATGAGGTTTGGAAGAGGTTTCTGAGTTTGTCTAGTTCTTGGGTTATCTTGATGATTCCAACAAATTTCTAATGATATTTAGAAAGTGTTTGAAGCCTAAGATTGCTCAGAAATTGCAAGGCTTGGAGTTTTGCAATTTCTCCCACTTAGAAACTTGAAACTTGAAAAACCAGAAAGAAAGAAGGAAAGCTTATTTAGGAATGCTTTGGGAAGATTTGATAGTGAAGAAATGACCTCTATTTATAGGCCAAGAGTTCTGAATGGCAAGGGCAAGAGATTGGCTTGAATTTGAACAACTTGCCTTAAAGGGCAAGAAAGACATTTTTGCCATAAATGCACATGGAATATTCTTTTAACCATGGTTAAGATCTCACTTGATCTTATCCTCCTCTTAATCAGTCTCATATATTTATCAGTTATAATCTATCCAATTTGATGACAAGGCTTCTAGAAGGAAGAATTTGTGAAAGATGACTTATAAACTTGAAAAATGACTTGTAAAATATGGTTATGGAGCTCTAAGTTTCAATTTCAAAACCCTAGCTATACAAAGTGTTTTTTCAAGTTGTTGAACATTTTGGAAATCTTGTAACAAGATCTACAACTTTCATGTTTTGAGTTTTTCTTTAATCAAAATGGATCTAGGTGAAAAATGGCCATGAAAGTGATGAAAAATCATGTTTTTAACACTTGAAAATTTTTATAAGTGTTAGAAAAATTTCAATTTTGACTTCTTTGTTGAATTTTTCACATTTTTTGATTTTTTATGATCATGATGGATAATTTGAAATGATTTCATGATTGAAAAAATTTGGATTTGAAAAAGTTGACCAAAAGTCAAAGTTTGACCTTTTTTGAATAGTTGAATTTTCATCAGATGATTCAAAATTTGTCTGATGATCAATCATGGATTTTGGAATGTTTTGAACCAAGAAATTAGGTCAAGATATTGCATTGATGATGTTAAGATCATTCTCCAAGCAAATAGGTCATTCATTGAGCAAAAAGTCAATGATTCACTATCCTCGATCAAAACCCTAATTGGTCAATTCAAGGTAGATCATGAGAAAAAGTCAGGAATTTGAAGATCAAATGTTGATGATTAATGAAGATAGATTAATTGAGGTGAGTGGAGACTCAAACCCTAATTGATCACATGTTGAACAGATGAAAAATTTGATAAAACCCTAATTTGGCTTCAGGAGCACACACACGATCTATCCTGTTCTGAAACTGTTAGTGATGCAATGATGCACATGTGAATGATATGATATGGTATCTTAGGTAAAAAATTGGGGTATGACAAAGAGAAGTAGTGTTTAATCATAGAGATTTTCTTCATGAACTAACAGTTGTTTCTTCAAGTCTTCAAGCCCTTATATACTTCCATGCATGTGATGTAACTTGATCATGCATAAATTTCCCAGCCGAGATATAAGACCGGAGGAGGGCTTGTAGACATCCGGGATGGATCTCGGACTGTGGCTATGAGACGCTTATCCGACATAGTTCCCGGAATTCGGATAAGAGACCGGGTCAACCCCGGGATATGACCCGGACCTCTATCCGGGCTAGGAGGGTTGGATTGATCTCTGTTACGCTATTTATGGGTCGGTTACGGACGTTACGAATCATTAAGTAACTGTTTCATGTATTAAATTGACGGTTGCATCATTATGATCATTAGTGATGGCAATGCTATAAAAAGGGGCCTTAGGGCCATGGGAAAGGGATCATTCTCTCATTCCCTCTCTAAACTACACACTAAAGAGGAGATATCTACTCAATCTATAAGGGCTCCCAACAGCGGGGTAAGCTAGACCGATAGCTTGGAGGCCATGCGTCCTTCGTATGAGCCTCCGAATCCCTTAAGATCATATATATAGTTTTTCCTGCAAGAACATTGGCGCCCACCGTGGGGCCCCAGTAAAACTTTCCCGGGCCACACAAATCTTATCAAAATGACCATTTAGTCATATGGAGGTCTAATTCATGTTTTATACATGATACCCATAAAGAATATCCATGTTGACGAATTCCATTGGAATAACACTTTTAGTTTTCGTTAACACTAGGACTTTCTAAGTCTTTCAAACATTCTGACTTTTTTCATGTCTTAATCCAGAGCACGGGATAAACTAGATAGAGATGCCGGAGCACTAGATAAGACAAATCAGAATGTGGGGTCAAGTAGATGGTGAGCTCACACTCTTATCAGCGGAAGCATCAGTTTTCCTCGCATAACGGTGACGAGATGGTGCCAAAGTTGAAGTAGTTATGCTCAAGTCACCATCAAGGGCGAATCACGATAGGGGCTAACGATCGATGCGGTGAAGTCGTAACCGGACAGACCCGAGATGCTCAACAAGACGTTCATCTGATGACAACCAATCGAAGAATCGAGTACGAAGATAGTTTTGGTTGAAGAGTGTTCCTGCAATAATAGTCGGGTTTGGTGAGACGGCAGCTCTGACCGGTGATTCATCAAGATCAAAATCTTTTGGAGTACCCCGACGAAAACGTCTTCCGTGTGGCGCGGTGGTACCATGAGGTCGTCGGAAGATAAATAGTTACATCTTGTTCCAAATCGACGGCTACAAGAGTCTGATAGCGATGGAAGTAGGTACAATCGATACCAGGAGGAATCAGAAGCAATTACAAAATAAACCCAAGGGATGCGCCAGAATTGCATGCACGGATGCGTCAGGTTTTTCCGTTATCGAAGTTTCTTGGTCTCTGTTTGCCGAGAAGCTCGAGAAAATCAATGAAAGATGAGTGACTCTTCTCAATTAACTCTTCTTAATTTCTGTTTAATTTTATAATGGGTTAATACTGGACACATTATTGTTCTTCATGTCTCTTTAATGGGCATAAACATGAAGCTAAACTGAAATCTTACAGTGAAGTTTCCGTTATAATCTATTGATGCTCTGATAGCTGTAGCTTTGGAAAATGGAAATTGAAGGAGTGCTACATGAAGCTCAGAAGATCACCTCCTAGCTGCCGATACCCCTGTAACAGTAACAAATGTTGTAGAGGCGACCTAGAGTGTTCCAATAAAGCCGCCATGGATTGTGTCGGCCTCTGAATCAAGCATTTATGTTGATACACTCTCAATACCAAACGGCAGAGATTACGTTCAATTGTGTTATCTATTATTATCTCTATTAATCCTGATAATTCATTGTTGGTTTTCAGTGTTGTTATGCGTGTTACGCAGGAAGTTGTCACCGTCTTCTAATAGGGACATACATGTTTTTTCTAGGAAGATCGGATGTTAGATTAAATGTATTTTGTACAGCTAATGCATGGCTTATAAGCGTACTTTCAGTTCTGTTCCAGAATTTCCAAGGCCATCGAAAGATAGTTACAGTGGCGACCATACTGTTATGTAGATTGAGCAGCAGACCGTTACGAAATACATACGTTTGACCGTTACGAAATGCGTCATCGAAGGATAAGAAATTATTATTGTAGTTACTTATTGATTTCAATTGACTAGCGCAGGATGAAGGAAATTGTTCTTAATACTGCCATAAAATATGGAGAATTGGACGCAAATGGCTGGGGGGTTCGAAATCAAGCAGCAACCGCGTTAAGCTGACTGTATGCCCATCCGGCGTCAACACCGGGTACATTCCCACTATAATCAAAGTAAAAGTAAACGAAGGTCGCAGCTGTTGTTCTGAATGACGCCGAGGGTCACCTTTACGGTTGGAAGTCGAGAGCAAAGTCCAAGCCGATTAGCAAGGATTAAAAGTTTCTACCTCAGCTGACGACATCGATGTCGTCAAACGAAAGATAAGACTACTCCTGTCTTCTCCTTTCTTATTGCAGAAAACAAAAACATTTGAATATTACATACTCATTTAAAATGACTGCTGCCGATTTGGAACATGTTTTTTACGTATATTCAATATGTTGTGCTGTGTCAGCCATGGGTTTTGGTAGCGGCATCTTAAAACAGGGTTCTGTTGTCTAGACTAGCTAGTTAAACTCAACAAGCAACTACCCGAGCAGCAGGACTAGCATTACAACAACAACTTTCCGGTGTAAGCTCGGAACTGATCACAGTTCATGACCACGATCAGAAGATAAGTTATTTCTATTGGTCTTATTTGTTGTTTACAACAAACCATTGTTATATAAATGTCCATTTGGCGATTACTCTGATGTTGTTGTTAGAGTTTTACTCAGTACCTGCCTAGTAGTCAAGTTGTCTGATTCGTATTGCAATCAATAATCATATTTTGTCTGTGGAACGACTTGTGTGGATGTTACTAAGATAGCAGTTACGTAAGATTATGAAAACATGCTTATGTAAGCTATAGAATTGCAACAATATGGGGCCTTAGCTGTCTATTTTTCGGCATCTATCTATATATATTTTGACAGTATTATTAGCTGAACTAATGTGTTGAGGTTTCAACGCTGCTTTGCAACCATAAATGCCATTGTTATGTCGTTGCTCGTGTCTTTAGCTGCAGCTGGAAATGATGTGCAATAGATGGATCATACCGGGATCTTGGAATCTCATGCATATAAATGTTTGCTTTGAATTCTGATATGAAAGTTATGCTATACCAATAGTTCAATGAGACGTCGATCATGACAACTAAATTCCTATTAGGCTCATGGTACAAGTATCAATTATAATACTTGATGAGGTAGTCAATTCTTCAATGTTAATTAATGATTGCTCAGGGAATTGATTCTGAGGTGCTGGCGGGGTGGATCGAACTGCCAGAGCAAAGCCAACATCGCGAAATAAAGTCAATGATAGAAAAGCGAGTCATAAAGTTGGAGCCATTGAAACACAAAATGAGTTCAAGCATGAGCAAAGCGAGACATCCAAATCAAAATCGTCGAAGATAAGTGACATACCTTTTCTTTCTCATTTTCCACGAAATTGAATTCTGATGTCATCGGTCATGATTTTTGGGCTGCATCATGATTTTTTGGCCTACCAGAGCTTGGTTTCATTGCTTTTTTATTTATATCATGACATGGTAGCTTTTATAAATCATGAGTGTTACAGTTGATGAGAAACATACGAATGGATTTAAATAATTTTGGATCTTGATAAACCATAATGGAAAACTATAAACCATGTGGTTTTTCAAAACAGGCTAGTGATATTGATCTTATTACTTTCCAACATAAGAGGAAATAGCACACGTATTTCATTACTATTACGCTAATTGTTGGTTGGTGGCCTATTACTTAATTATGCTAACCTAAAGGCAACCAACAGCGAGTCATCTCTTGCTTATGAAATTTTTATTTATGTCTTAAAAATATATTTCATATAATCTGTTTTGATTTTACGTCAAGTATCTCTTGGCTATCCAAACAATACAAATACATGTGAAGCCAATATTACTGACTGTAATTATAGTCGGGGTAAACATGAAAAATTTCCTTTCACTATTATCGCTCGGTTTATTGTTATTAGCAGGTCTCATGAAATCAAAGGTTGAATGGTCAAAACAATTTTTGAAGAAATCGGACGAAAGCGCTTCATCTTGTTCAAAACTAATCTTCACGCTTGGGGGGCTCATATAACCATCCCAATCAAGAATGGTAGAAGAGAAGACAGCGAAAAATCGGGTAGATTGAACTGTTGAAATTTTGTAAAAAATTACAATATTGTTTAAAATACCATTATGTAAAGGTGTCGTCTTACCCTCCTGTGTGAGGGAAGAGGCATCTTGGAATTAATTATAGTTTGTAAAAACTACATAGGATGTAACGGATAAAAGTGCTCCACACCTCAAGACTCGAATATGGCGACGTACTGCTAAGCTCGGTCTATGATCGTCTTTCAGTCACGGAAAGGCTCTGTTCCTATGCGGAATACTCCTTGGTCAACCTCGCTTGAGGCTCTGAACCCATTGGCGACGTACTGCTAAGCTCGGTCTATGATCGTCTTTCGATCACGGAAGGCTCATTCCTATGCGGAATACTCCTTGGTCAACCTCGCTTGAGGCTCAAACCCATTGGCGACGTCTTGCTAAGCTCGGTCTATGATCGTCTTTCGATCACGGAAGGCTCTGTTCTATCGCGGAATACTCCTTGGTCAACCTCGCTTGAGGCTCGAACCCATTGGCGGCGTCGCTAAGCTCGGTCTATGATCGTCTTTCGATCACGGAAGGCTCTGTTCTATGCGGAATACTCCTTGGTCAACCTCGCTGAGGCTCACGAACCCATTGGCGGCGTCGCTAAGCTCGGTCTATGATCGTCTTTCGATCACGGAAGGCTCTGTTCTATGCGGAATACTCCTTGGTCAACCTCGGCAGAGGCTCTGAACCCCCTGGTCAACCTCGGCAGAGGCTCTGAACCCTTTGGTCAACCTCGGTTGGGCTCTGAATCCGTCTCGGATCATCCCTATAGAGGCTCTGAACCTCAAAGGCTCTGTTCCTCGCGAACAACCCCGGTCAAACTCGGTTGGGCTCAATGCATCTCGGATCATCCCTATAGGGCTCACGAACCTCAAAGGCTCTTCCTGGAACAACCTTTCGGTCAAACTCGGTTGGGCTCAATCCATCTCGGATCATCCCTATGGAGGTTACGAACCTTGAAGGCTCTATATCTAACACGTAAGCGGTAAAAGCGAAGTGGTGTCATGAACAGTTGTTATGTGCTTGGAAAAGCCAATATAGCCTGCTTGATGCATCATGCGACTTGGGGGCTGGTCTAGTCTTACTACCAATAGCCCGACAAAATTCTGAGCCCAAGTCGGACTAAAAACGAGTGTTATGCTTGGTTTAAACTAGAGTATCGATTCGTGACGAGGATAGGAATACATTGGCGTTGTGAACAAATGTTTGCTACATGGCTTCAGGATAGTAGCATAACATAAAAACGTTCACGAGCAACCTTAAAAGCTCATCATGCCGGGCATGTAAGGCGAAGGACCTTAATTGGATTCCGTCAAAACATTTTCATCAAAGCCTTGACTCAAGATACTGGGGGCTAGTACATATATCTTCTTTCCGAGCCGAGATGTGAGGTCGAAGGAATTTTTATCCGGCCATGCGTCACGGGATCCGGCCGGGCTAAAAGCAGCGTTACTGGAGTGTCGATTCGGCGACGTGCATTTAAAACCTCAAAAAGCGAGAATGGTAAAACAACGTGGTATTGGAGGACCGGCCTGGGTCAAAGTTTATGTTTCTATTAAAATTGAGCATAAGGCTTCAAGGTCTATAAACCATATGCTCGGGGGGCTTATGATCATGCATAAATTTCCCAACCGAGATATAAGACCGGAGGAGGGCTTGTAGACATCCGGGATGGATCTCGGACTGTGGCTATGAGACGCTTATCCGATATAGTTCCCGGAATTCGGATAAGAGACCGGGTCAACCCCGGGATATGACCCGGACCTCTATCCGGGCTAGGAGGGTTGGATTGATCTCTGTTACGCTATTTATGGGTCGGTTACGGACGTTACGAATCATTAAGTAACGGTTTCATGTATTAAATTGACGGTTGCATCATTATGATCATTAGTGATGGCAATGCTATAAAAAGGGGCCTTAGGGCCATGGGAAATGGATCATTCTCTCATTCCCTCTCTAAACTACACACTAAAGAGGAGATATCTACTCCATCTATAAGGGCTCCCAACAGCGGGGTAAGCTAGACCGATAACTTGGAGGCCATGCGTCCTTTGTATGAGCCTCCGAATCCCTTAAGATCATATATATAGTTTTTCCTGCAAGAACATAACTGTTGAAAGGTAATTCTGGAAATATGAATTTTATGTCAGATTGAAAGAATTTGGGGGACAAGATCATACCCAACATATGTCCTTCATGGTAGTGGAATTAAACTTTTGTTTGTACCATGTACTATTGTACCACGTTAACGTTATCTTCTTTCTTTTGCACTTCAGAGGCTTCTGCGAGCATGAGTTTAGAAGTGGGAATCTAACATATTGGTTAATCAAAACTTCAAGTCTTCAGAATCTTCGAATCTTCCTCTTCATAGTCTTTAGCACTTGGTTTTGAAGAACCTTACATCGTAACCTAAGGTTGAAATAACTTCAAGTCTTAGAGTCTTCAGAACCACGTTCTTCAGAGTCTTCAGCACTTGGTCTTGTAACCTTATATCGTAACATAAGTTCATAAGAACTTCAAGTCTTTAGAATCTTCAGACCACGTATTTAGAGTCTTCAAGCACTTAGTCTTCAAGAACTTGGTCTTCAGAACCCTTTGTCTTCTGAAACTTGAGCCTTCAGCATCTTGATATAAGTTGCACTTCTGTCTTCAGATCTTTTGAATGGTTTCTTCAGATGATTGTATCATAGTAACTGAGCTTCAGAGCCTTTTGAAGCTTTCCTCGCTCATTGTTTATCAGAACCTTTGTAGCTTAGAAGCAGAGCATTTTCTCTTCTAATGTCTTGGCCATGCTATTCATCAGAACTAGAACCTATTTGTTTATTGTTAACAATACAACAAACATTAGAGTAACAAAATTGTTCACTCAAACATACTCTTTGTTATCATCAAAATTCAGAAACATAATTGCATAACCAAATCTTGTTCTAAAATTACGAGGCCGTTTTCTTCTTCTGAACATCAAGTTGCAAGGTTTTATTCATTAAGGCTAAAGATTAGGGTTCATTTCCCTAAGTGTATCAGAAGGTCATGGTATCATTTCAAAGACATCTTGAACATTCTTCTATCCAAGTCCCAAGTTGTCATTTGTGGACCTAATGCTAGTGGATCAAGGTTTTTTCATCTTGTGTGTGTGAGTTGGTTGATGATCATCAATGGAAAAATGATTAGAAGATGCATTTATATATGTCGAGTTTTATCTTCTTCAAAGGATTCTTCAAGGCATTGATCCAGTGTCAAGGTTATTAAATGAAGTTGATAATTTATGGGGATCAAGGTCTCGTTACCTTCTTAACTTCTTGTTGTTTCAATTACAAGTTAAATTTGGATTTAGGGATTTAATCAAGAGTGAGTGTTGTTAAACATGGAATGTATTGGATCCATTCTCTCATGAAAGATGAAAGGTTATATTAGGGACCATTTGGTTCATGGTCACCAATTGAAGATTGGGCTCTCTTTATTGCTTATGATATAAGTCATTTTCTTTTAGGTTCATTCAAGAAGTTTGAATTTTGAATGTGGAGTTTGCCTTGGATTATTTCAAGATAAATATCATTTGAATTCAAGTTTGGTTCACAAATTGGATTAAGGTTCATTTATCAAACATGTAAGGTTAGAAAAAGATTCATGTGGATTTCTTGAGAAACAAGTTACTTGAAATTTAGGGCAAATGTCAAGTTCATTCATGTACAAGGTCATTAAAAAATTATTCAAGGCAATTTCAAAGTTCGGACACGAGTTCAAAGTTCATTATTATTTCAAATTTCAAGATCACAAGTCCAAATTTCATTTACCATTCAAGTGACCATAATTCAAAATTGCAAGTTTCAATTGCAAAAAGTTCAAATTCCAAGTTCAACATTCACTACTCAAGGTTTACAATGTTTATCATTTACAAACCAAAAATCCAACTTACAAAACCATTATCATTGCAAGCCCTTTACATCATACAAAAAAATATTACACAAATTGTTGTTCTAAAACCTAAATCTACGATTTAATTCATGCCGAAACTTGCCTTCATAATATTGCCCTCATGTGTACTAGGAGTAGCCTTATGCTATAACCATCTTCATTCTTATGTCCACAAAAACATTTTCAGCATTGCTCACAATAAAATTACCCTTATTGCATCCAAACCTTTCTATCCAAACTGAAATTCTGGTATAACAGTCCCGGATGTCGAATAAATATGTCGAGATGTCTGATATGTTATCAACAACATATGCAATATATAGACAATTAAAGCAGTTGCTGAAAAGTAAAGTGCACACAAAATTTGTTAACCCAGATCGGTTTAACTACCTACTCTGGGGGCATACCAAGCCAGGAAGGAATTCCACTATCATTAATATCAATTCAGAGCTAAACTAACCCGTTTACAACTCCTCACTCAATCACCACCCAATGCAACTTCTACCTAAGTTCTCTTTAGATATGAGAAACCCCTTTCACTTCCAATTATTGTACCCCAAAATTTACCCTCTTCATTTCAGTATTTCTGGATTATAATTGTATCGGCACAGACATCATGCATATATATATGCATAGCATTTATCACATGGTTACCAGGTTTCATATACCTCAATTTGTGAAAGAAACTATGTGTTTCGGCTATCTCAGATCATTTCGAGACCGATATCGATATTTTTTGATTTGTATGCCTGATGCAAGATTTTCTGGTCAGAAAGCTATTTTGGTTTGGTTCCATGAGCATTGTGATCATTTCAATATGTTCTCTAGTTTATCTGTTTAGATTGGAGGTCGTTTCGTCAAGAAAAAGACTTTAATTGCTTATTTCTCAATAAAGTGAATTTTGGGTTTTTTGTGCGTTTCGGGCACTCCGGAAGGCATATCGCTCAGCTTATCAGGTATTTTCTGATGATTTTCTACAGAAAAGTCCCTCTCATTATTATCTACAACTTTCTTTCACGATCCGGAAGCAAATTGTGTGAAGAAAAGCCTCAAAGAAATTGATCTTTCAAGTAGGATAAACTGAATTTTAGTGTTGTACCGTGTTCTCTGCGCACTAAAAAATTCATAACTCCTGGATGGAACATCGAAACTGAGCAGGGCTGGTGTCTAAAATTCCGTATCGAAGTCCTATAAAACTCTCACGAACAAGTCCAAAGCCAATTCCTTACCATTTAAGAGAAGTTTTTTATTCTTTGGACTTGATTTTGAGACGAACCGAGCAATTTTCATTTGATACGCGAAGTTAGAAAGACCATATCTCACTCGTTTTTTTTATCAAAATGAGGCGGTACCGGTGCCTAAAGTTCACAAACTAATTTGGCTTTGTTTACTACGAAGACTCCGCATTTGAATTTTTATCAGAATACCCTCGTTCGAGGAAATTTCTCCGAAGAGGGCAATAAAAATTCTGCACGTGTCAGATGCTTGAAAAGTGTGCTGAAACTTCAAAAATCCGTATCGCCTGGACCTTTTGTTCGGAATTTTTTCATTTACATTCTGACTTCAAATTTCGCACAGATTTGGCTGTTTTGAGCTGTGTACGAAAATAATTCGGATAATCGCGATTTGGGCTTAATTGTGGATCCAAGGCACTTTACGGCCCAATTTCTCACACTATAAATATATTTTTCCCTTCACAAAATTGGTAGAGAGAATCATTTGTTAAATTTTGATAACACGATTTTATATAGTATATTTGATTTAATTTTCATAAATAATGTTAGTATTTTTATTCAATTATTTCATTTTATTTCCATATTACGCTGGTATTTTTATTGTTTCAGGTATTTTATTTTAATTAGACAAATTGAGCAAAGTGAAGAAATTAAGAGGATTATTTATTTAAATGAAGAAAAGGGGTGTGCAAAGTAAAATAATGGATCAAAAGCCCAAAGCAAGCAACAGTCCAAAGCAACCAAGAAGCAAGGCCCAAACGAAGCAAAACCCTAAAGGCCACGCAGAAGAGTGAGGCGCGTCTCAACTCTCTCCTAAAGGAGGCGCCGCCTCAAATACCTAGAGGAAGGCGTCCGTCTCAACGTGCCTATATTTGTGGAGAAAAATCCGGAGACGACCGTCTCCTTAGTGGGCAGTTGGAATGAGATTCTTGAGGAGAAAGCTACGTAAATTTAGGAACAAGTGGTTGCATCCTACCACTATAAAAGGACCTCTCGGATCATAATTTGACACACGATTCTCGACTTTATTTTCCAGTTTCAAAGTTTATTTTTGCATTATATTTCCATTGTAATTCGAATTGAAGTTATTTTCCAGCATTGTTCTAGTTTTCAAACCGTGGTTAGATTACATTGAAGAACCAAGATTCAATTCCGACATTTATTTAATTCGGGTTTCTATTTACATTGTTTTCATTTATATAATTGTTTGCATGAGATATATTTATTTTGCCATGAATTTATTTGAATGTTAAATCCTTTAATTTATTCATGTCTTTTTATGAATATGTCGCTAAATTATTTAAATATCGGTATGTAATGAGTTAATTTGAAAGGTCCGTACAAAGGCTTGATTATATTTTATAAAATAAATACTTTTTGATTTAGTTATCTAATTTATTTTGTTAAAAAGTTTAGAAACCAACAGAAAGTTTGAGGTTAATAAACGGCTAAGATTAGAAACCAATAGAGCGACAGTTTGAGGTTTAAAATCAGATAGTAGATTCTAGGTATTGTTTTTAAAGACTGCGAAAGCGTTTTAAAACCAATTAAATTTTATTTATTTTCAAAAAGTAATTTTAAAATCAGTGGGATAGCGAAAGCATACATTAGAATTTAAAATTATAATCTACTTCAATAGAGCGACAGTTTGAGAATAGGTTTTTAAATAAATACTTTTTGCTGAAAAAGAAATTATTATCATTTTCTGAAAATAAGCCAGTGGAAAACCGAATTCTTTAGAATTAACAAATACATACCGATATTCGCCTTATTATTATTTTAATTAAAATTTAGTTTTATTGCCCAAAAATTCCCCAATTTATTTATTTGATAGCTATAGCTTTACACAGTAAGTTTAGATTACGATAGATCGATTTATAGTCTCTGTGGGTTCGATATCTTTTAAAACTACGCGATAGGGCTGTATACTTGCAGTCTCCCGATTAATTTAGACGATAAAGTCGCGATCAAATTTCGCACTAAAAACTTCACTTTTCTCTCTTTTTTCTCTCAACACTCAATAACACACAAGTCAAGAAAAGTTGGAAGCTCTTCCTCCCTCATCCATCAACCACCAACAACCACCGCCGGAATTCCAAAACCACTACGCTGGAAAACTTTTTCTTATTTTTTTCTCCTTCTCCAAGAAAATCAATGCTTCTTTCTTCAATTCTTCTCCAATTCTCTAATTTCAAGCTTCAACAAGTAAGTGATTCTTCACATAATCACTTATTTTAAGTGCTATTTTTTCAAAAAGTGATTTTTCTTGAAATTGATTTGAGGAGTTACTTGCAATTTTTTTGTTGAACTCATATCTTGATTAATTTCTTGGATTTCTTTGATTAAGGCTTGATTTGTGAACGTTATTGTGTCGATGTGAAGGAAAATTGTACATAACACACACATACACTTGTGTAATTCTTTTTCCTTGTATTTAGGTCACTTTAATTGAACATTTGCATTACCTATCACATACTCATGCATTAGATTGCATTTAAGTTGATGATTTGCATTAAGTTCATGTGAATTAAGGCTTAATTCAAAAAATAAAATTGTGTCGAAATATAGTGTTTAGGTGCATTTGACTTGTAGGTTCATTTGCATTGTATATGTGCATTTAGGCTTGCATTTAGATCACATTTTGCATACTTATGCATTGATCTACTAACATGATACATAATTGCATTGAATCCATGCATTGAAACTTATTTTGATGATGTTAAAGTGTGTCGGAGTCACATTTTCACACACTTTTTCACATGTTCATGATGTATTCTTACTTGCACATAATTGAAACTTCATGATACATTGCATATTTGCTTGCACTTGACATTAATGCATGTTTTGCATAGCGTAGATAGAGTAAATACCTCATTTGCACCTTGTATGTCATACATCAACATTTCATTCATGAACATGTTGCATTTTCACGCATAATTACATATTAAATGTTTGTTTTAATGTAAAAAAAATTATTCAAACTTCAATCAAACTTGTACATAATTTGCATATCATTTTATTTTGACTTTTTGAACATGTATATGAATTAAATTTCAATTCATTTCACATTTCAAAACCAAAACAAAAATGAATTGGAACTTAATTCGTTATATGAATTTTGTTGTTCCCTAAGCGTTTTTTTAGCATTTTTATGCATCAGAACTCATTTTTCCGCAAAAAACCAAAAAAACAGTACATGTCCCCTACGTTTTGGCATGTTCCAAAATCGTTTTTGGAGGTTTTTGAACCAAATTACAAGTGCAACATGCCTAAATAGAGTTGCTGCCCCGTCACTTTAAGATTTGAAAAATGTCACTTTCACTCGGAATTAATTAAAATCGCTCACATTTTTGAAACCGTTTACATTTTTGCAAGCAACCATGCGATTCTTAATTGATTCCAAGAAGTTGACTTTTTTGCTCCAATTTCGGAAAACCGCCTTCCCAATCCGGTTTTTATGATTTTATTTCACTTCTTACATGCTTATACTAGTTTATA
Organism: Vicia sativa; assembly: GCA_021764765.1. Taxonomy (NCBI): domain Eukaryota; kingdom Viridiplantae; phylum Streptophyta; class Magnoliopsida; order Fabales; family Fabaceae; genus Vicia; species Vicia sativa. The sequence continues at coordinate 262,193,556 of CM038795.1, forward strand.
ATCATATCTTCAATTGGTTTTGCATTCGGTGCTTTATTTCTAGCACTTTCTTTGTTAATTATGACACTTTATTTCATGAGCAAGGTACTTTGATTCCTTTTACTTGAGATTTGGACTTGTGTCATCTTTATCTTGCGCTTGCACATATACATGTGCATTCTATTGTCTGTTTGCTTGGATTTACATCTTTTCTTGCAGGTTATCCAATCTTAAATGTGTACGAATGTGCATTTTAATACTAGTATGTGTATGAATACGCATTCTAATGCTTGTATGCATACGAACGTGCATACTATTTGTCTGATTGTTTTGGATTTACACCTTTCTTGCAGGTTATCCAATTATTTGTATGCGTACGAACGCGCATACTATTTGTCTGAGTGTTTTGGATTTACACCTTTCTTACAGATTATCCAATTATTTGTATGCGCATGAACACGCATACTATTTGTATGATTGTTTGGATTTACACCTTTTCTTGCAGGTTATCTGTTTGCTTGAATGCGTACAAATGCGTATTTTATTGCTTGTGCACATACATGTATATTCTATTGTCTGATTATTATGGATTGACACCTCTCTTGCAGGTTATCTGTTTGTTTGAATGTGTACGAACGCGCATTCTATCGCTTGTGCACATGCGTGCACATTCTATTGCCTGGTTATTATGGATTGACATCTCTCTTGCAAGTTATCTGTTTGTTGCGTACGAACGCGCATTCCATTGCTTGTACACATACGTGTACATTCTATTGTCTGGTTGTTGTGGGTTCTATCTTGCAGGTTATTCGTTTGTTTAAATGCGTATGAACTCGCATTCCATTGCTTTTACACATACGTATACATTCTATTGTCTGGTTATTGTGTGTTTTCTCTTGCAGGTTGTCTGCTTATTTGAATGCGTACGAACGCGCAATCCATTATGTTGATGCTAACCGAAATTTTTTACTAAATCGATTACAAACAATGAAGTCGCCACCTAATTTTATTTATTCCAAATGAGGAAAGGGAAAATATAGATAAAACCCAAGAAATGAAATGAAATGGTCTTCGAGACCAAGATATGCAGGTTCGGGAGTCGGTTATGCAAGGGGAAGATATTAGCACCTCTCACATCCATCGTACTCGATGGGACCCATTTAGTTCTTAGTGTTTGTGTGTTTCAAAAGTAAATTTGCAATCTGCTACTTGTTATGCGAAAAGAGAGGAAACATGTTTTGATTTTTTGAAAGTGTGCTCGCCAAGATGTTAGAATCTTGTGCCTGTGTATTCCCCAAGTGCGATGGAAAAGTCAGAGCTTACGTAGTTCTCGGTTGCGAGAACATTTGTTGGTTGATTGATTTTATTTGAAAATATAGAAGCTTAATCGTACGTGGATGATAAGACATCACTAGTGCACTTCGCATGTGAGCGATGTTTGAAAAAGAACTTGCGTGTGGTCAAGGTTTGATGAGTTTGAATTGATTTTAATGTGGGAGACGAGCATCGGACCATAAGCGTTCAATGACTAATGCCCCAAGCACTCGGATGAAGGGACAAAACCATCCTAATCATCTTTTTCTACCCAAAAAGTTTTACTAAGAAAAGGTAATGCGAAACAAAATTCGCTTAATTAGATTCAATTAAAGAAACCAATCATACGATCGAGGGTCGAAACAGGACTGAATACCTTACACTTGGGAAGAGGGAAGTAGAATATTTATTTATGAAAATTATTTTGAAAAGAAACTCGACGTCGGATCGAGGTTTGAAAATTGTTTTATGAAAGGTCTTGAATGATGAGAAGAGGAGATTTGGGCTATGATTAACCAAGAAAGCTTGATTAATCTCGAGAGAATAGACAAGTGTCTACTCCCTACCATGAGGCCCTTTGGATGAGAACTTGGTATATGGACCAAGGTGCGAGAATAAAAGTGAGAAATTACGAATAATTATATACAAGCATGAAATAAAGCGAGTAAATGAATTAAAAGCTCATACAAGGTGACTCACATAAATGATAAAGCAACTAACAATTGTGTAAGTGCATGCGCGAAATAAATTTAATCAATTAATTAAACGAAATTTAATCAAGTAGTTAGGTTAATAAAATTGATTAGATGGACTAACCAATTTTAAATAACCTAATTAGATAATTAAATAATGTTTAACTAACCAATTAAAGCCTCATTGTAAGCCCAAGAGCAAGCATGGTGTGTGCACAAATGTGTGGTCGTTGTGACGCTTCTAAGCTTTGTCGACTCAAGGTAATGAAAAATGGCTCGCAATCGAGTATTAGTTCTTTGAAAAATGGTTTGTGCACTGTGAATGAATAATAATAATTATTAAACTATTACATCACATTGGAAGTGAGATACATATTTACAAATAACTGAACGATTAGTCTATACCAAATGAGATAATAAAAATAAAGTCTAAACTAACAAAAAATAATGAGAGATTAAACTTTCTATTTATGAATTTTATTAAGAAAGAAGATTTAAGTTTAAAATAAATTATTTTAATCAACTAAGATATTTGGTATTTAACTAAATTTATTAAATGTTAGGTAAGATCATTAGTTAACAATTAATTAACAAAATAAATTAAAAAAACAAATATTAACTAATTAGAAAGGGGTTTGCAAGAACCAAAAATATGGGTGTGAAAGAAAGAAAAAATCGTTGGGCTGGATGTTGGGGTTCACAAACCAGGACAAACATTAGGCCCACATGGCCATCCTCCAAAAAAATCAATTGGAAACCCTAAAGCTCTATAGCCGCTACTGACTTCTCCTTGTTACTATCTGTAACACGGTGGGAGAACTGACTTGTTTGTTTTGCGTTTTATCGCAAATGTTACGGATAACAAGAGTCGCCATCGACTTTTATTTTATCCAATTAAGGAAAGGCGAAAAGAACAGGAAAAGACCTTCGTTAGATTCTGAGTAAGGGAGTTGGTTATGAAAAGGGAAGGTATTAGCACCCATTTTCATCCGTAGTTATCTACGGGCTCTTAATTGCTTTAGCTCACTCTAATTGTTTGTGTGTGTGTTTGAAAAGATTTTTGAAAAGGCATTTCGCTTTGCCTTCGGAATGATTCACGCTGGAATGTATACGAAGTGTTTGGAAATGTTTTGTTTTGGAAGTTTTGAGAAAAGTGTGAGGTGTAAAAAGAATGTTTTAATTGAGCAAGCAAAAGAGACTTATTTACTCACTCAGAACCGTTGTTTCCGTGTTATTTTGCTTTCCTTTAGAATAAGGCTATTCATACCATTAGTTGGTAAGTAACCTTATTCGTTGGACGTAAAGGGACATTCGAAGGGACATCGGATGGTCATAGAAGGCAACTTGTAGGGATATCCTAGCACATTCGTAGGGACGATCATCACTTTTCATAGGCAACAACCGAGGGACTAGATCATGTATTCGTTAGGCAACATTGAGGGACTATGATCTTTCAAGTCGAAGGGACTATGATGATATTTCGTTGGCAACCGTGCTAAGATACCCTTACGTTCGAGGGACTTGACCATTTATAAGGCAACGAGAGAGAATACCCTAGGGGGTGCATGTGTGAGAAGAGTGTATTGTTTTCAGATATTTATCTTGTGATTAGTGATCTATGTTGATTTTATCTTGCCATACACGCCTAGTTACTAGCAGTTTAATAGGTGCAGAAAGTGAATTGCGAAAATATAAAGGGTCCTACGCTATTACATGGCTTTGGGGCAGATACATAATAGGAGGTGCGGAAATTAAAGTGTGGAAAGTAAAATCCTACGCTATTACATGATAAAAACTTGCAACCTATACATCCTTTCTAGAATTTAAAGAAAATGCAAGGAAAAATAAATAGCAGAAGAAAAGACTAGTCCTAGTATTTTTGGTATTTTTGAAAATCAGAATTTATGTGAAAACGACCTAGTTCTAATTGATTTTAATTCATTAAGAAAAAATTATTAGTGAATACTAACCTAAATTAATTAATTAAATTAGTTAAAAGAAAATATTTGTGAAAATTATCTAATTAACCTAATTACTAATTTAATTAATTAATTACTTAAAAAAAGAAAAAAAAAAGTAGAAAATAAATAAAAAATATGAAATAAACTAAAAAACGTGCTACAGCGGTAGGGCCTGGAGGTTCTATTCTTGAGGCACCCAGGCTGGAGCTTGGGGTTCGAGGTGGGCGCCTAGAAGCTGGAGCTTCTGGGGGTTTAGATGCTGGAAAGGGTCCAGAAGCTGGAGCTTCTGGAGACTCTGGATCTGGGGCGTCTAGAAGCTGGAGCTTCTGGAGGATTCTGGCGCTGGGAGACCCAGAAGCTGGAGCTTCTAGTGCTGGTGAGGCTCAGAAGTTGGAACTTTTGGTGCTGGAGAGTACTGTAACACCCCGATTCTACCCCAAAATAATTATTATCAGAAAATCAGAGTATTTAAAACTTCTAACAAAATTAAGATGCCACAAATACAACTAAACATGCAAAACATATCATAATTGTTTCAACGAATACATAACACCATAAAGGAATGGATACAAACATGATACATATATATTAGTCTTCCAACATGATGACTTCATTTACCACGCAACGGAGTGGTAACAATTTTACACAATTAGCATAACATCTTGTAAGTCTTAAACAACATCGACATATTACAACTTTTCATTAAACAACAAAAGTTTCATAATTAAACCAACAAAATAAAAACAAGTGTTCATTCCCCCCGAGTGCTACGTATCAGAGCAATGACACCGGACTAAAAATGATAACGGTTACTCCTCCTGGTTACCTGCACATTACCAATATAAAGGCAAAGGCAAAACAAAAGAAAGGGGTGAGATATCAAACCATATAATTGGGATTATGATAAATAATATATAGTTAGAATCACGCAAAATTACTAACTTTGTCATCTCACCACCCAACAACAACAACAATTATTTATCGCACAACAACAACAATTATTTATCGCACAACAAGGACAACATCATGCTATAAAGTATGTGACTTGGACAATGCAAATGCATGTGGTACCATTGGAGTAAAACTCCCAACTTACAACATTTTCCAGTAATTCTGAGGCACAAGGCATAAGTCTTCAACATTTTGCCAATCCATGCCAAATTTTGCCATTAAGGCCAACATAAACGAGCATAGCTCCAACTTCCATGAGATGCAATGTATGTGACTTTCATGCAGGTCGTACAACAACATTCACACAATACTACTCAAAAACAACAAACAACTCAAAACGACTACTAATTTCAACATCATCAACTTTCAACTTTATCAACTTTCAACATTGGCTTGTAAGCCTCCAACACAACTTACACATATAGGTATATATATAATTATACAGCAACATTCAACATTCATTTGGCAGAACAAGCACTCTACGGTGGCTTTCTAATGTATACGAGTCCACTCTCTACTTATTTCAACTTCGGTTAAACGACAAAATTGCTTACAAGTCCTAAAATGATAAGTCGGGACCCTTTTCATTCAATTCCTACATCAAACCCCACTAATTATTAGTGTTATTATGTCCTTTAAAACTTACTTAAGGTTCTCTAATTAAAGTATGCAAAACTGGGCAGAATCTAAAATTCAGAAAAAATTGAACAGAACAACACAGTACGCGCCGTGGTCCTCTCTTTGCGTCACAAACATAACAGGCATTCAGTTCGCGCCGATCCCGTTGCGCCGAGCGTATGAAACGATTCTCAGCGCCATCATCCTTTTCAACCCATTTTCCCCAAAATCCTGCCATCAAACACCACTACAACCTGAAACGAGTCATTCTAAGCTACTAGCAACATAGACATTTGAATAACAGCAACAAATTACACAACATGCATCAATCTTACAGATTTTAGGTCTTAGATTGGGATTTCCTCAACAACTACAAACAACACAAACCTAGCAGTTCTACGGTTCCCACTACCTATTACCCATCATATTCGCGATTAGAGAGTATGAATCCCACCCTTACCTTGCAAATCGGAGCTTGAATGCTTGGATATGGTAGTTGCCCTAGCTCAAGTTTCCTTCTTCTACCCTTCTCTCTTTTCTCTCCAACTTCTATTTCTATCTTCTACTCGTAATACACACTCTATTTTCTACTTATATTATTATTTCCAAATAATTATACTCCATTATTATTATTCTTACTAACATAAATATTATTTCTAATATTTATTTTATTCATTCAACTCATTATAATTTATTAATTATCCCGCAATTAAATAAATACTTAAGTTAGTATTTCTACGATATTTTCTATTATTTGGTCAATAACACAAGAACATCAATTCAAGCAAATAAGTAAATAATTCGGATAATTAAAATAAAACGGGCGTTACAACTCTCCTCCACTTGAATATTTTTGTCCTCGAAAATTTACTTGATTCAAACAATTCGGGATAGGAGTCGCGCATCTTGCTCTCCAATTCCCACGTCATACTTTGTCCCGCAGCCCCCAACCAAACAACCTTCACTAATGCAATTTCCTTCCCTCTAAGAATCTTTATCTCGCGATCCTCAATTCTCACTGGCGTCGTCTCTACCGTGAGATCATCACGTACATGCACATCATCCATTTGAATCACATGAGATGGATCGAAAACATACTTGCGGAGTTGCGATACATGAAACACATTGTGCAAATTAGCAAGATTTGGCGGTAACGCCACACGGTACGCAACTTTCCCAACACGTTCCGATATCTGATACGGACCAATAAAACGAGGAGTGAGCTTCTTAGACTTTAGAGTTCGCCCAACACCGGTCACAGGTATGACTCTCAAAAACACATGCTCACCAGCTTGGAATTCTAAATCTTTCCTTCTCTTATCATGGTAACTTTTCTGCCTACTCTGGGAAGCCTTCATCTTTTCCCGAATAAACTTCACTTTCTCAGTAGTATCTCGAACAATCTCTGGTCCAACAACCACACTCTCACCCGAATCATACCAACATAACAGAGTCCTACACCTCCGCCCATACAATGCCTCAAAAGGTGCCATCCCAATACTAGAATGGTAACTATTGTTGTAAGTGAACTCGATCAATGGAAGATAAGTATCCCATGAGCCTCTCTTCTCAAGAACACAAGCTCTCAACAAATCCTCTAATGACTAAATAGTTCTCTCTGTCTGACCATCGGTCTATGGATGATACACTAAACTCAATCTCAACTTAGATCCCAACGCTTCTTGCAAACTCTTCCAAAAATCAGAAGTAAACCTCAGATCTCTATCTGACACAATACACACCGGAACACCATGCAACTTCACAATCACTCTGACATAAATCTCTTCCAACTTCGCAATCGGGAAAGTAATGTTAATAGGTATAAAGTGCGCCGACTTTGTGAGCCTATCAACAATCACCCAAATCAAATCATGTCCCCTCAAGGTATTAGGTAAACCCGTCACAAAGTCCATTGAAATGCTATCCCATTTCCATTCCAGGACTTCCAATGGTTGCATCAATCCTGCAGGCTTCTGATGTTCGACCTTTGGCTTCTGGCAAGTCAAATAAGCATACACAAATTGTTCCACATCATGTTTCATGCTAGGCCACCAAAACAAACCCTTCAAATCTTGATACATTTTAGTAGCTCCTGGATGAATACTCAAATTGCTTCTGTGACTCTCTTCAAGGATCACTTTCTTAATCGCTTCATCATCAGGAATACAAATACGATCTTGGAATCTCAACACACCTTGAGCATCTAATTTGAAATCATCATTCTCAAGTCGACCAGTTCCTACCATAAAATCCACCAACTTAACATCTTGCTTTTGAGCTTCTTTAATATTGTCAAGAAAGTCATTATTAATCTTTAGCATTCCCAACTTAACACTACACGTTGTTATTTCACAAACTAAGCTCAAATCTCGAAATTGCTCAATTAACTCCAACTCCTTAATCATCATGGCTGACATATGCAAAGTCTTTCGGCTCAAAGCATCGGCTACAACATTAGCTTTTCCAAGGTGATAATTCAAACCGAAATCATAATCCTTCAACAATTTTAACCACCTTCGTTGCTTCATATTCAACTCTCTTTGATCAAAAAGGTACTTCAAACTTTTATGGTCACTAAATACTTCAAATCTAGAACCATAAAGATAATGCCTCCAAATTTTCAATGCAAACACGATTGCGGCCAATTCAAGATCATGAGTAGGGTAATTCTTCTCATGAGTCCTCAATTGTCTAGACGCATAAGCAACCACTTTGCCATTCTGCATAAGTACACCACCTAACCCCATCAAACAAGCATCACAATACACAACAAAAGGCTCTTCTAGATTAGGTAAAGTCAAAACTGGAGCCGACGTCAACCACTTCTTTAACTCACTGAAGCTTTCCTCGCATCGATCATACCATACAAAGGTTTTTCCCTTGCAAGTCAACTTAGTTAAAGGAAGTGCCAACTTAGAAAACTCCTCGATAAACCGTCTATAATAACCGGCTAATCCCAAGAAGCTTCTAATCTCAGTGACCGACCTCGGAGTCTCCCATTGCAACACATCATCAACTTTAGAAGGATCCACGGCAATGCCACTACCAGAAATGACATGGCCAAGAAAACTAACCTCTTTCAACCAAAATTCACACTTGGACAACTTCGCATACAACTCCTTATCTTTCAAAACTTGTAATATGATCCTCAAGTGATTTGCATGATCCTCTTCCGATTTAGAGTAAATAAGAATGTCATCAATGAATACCACCACAAATCGATCCAAGTAAGTATGAAAAATACGGTTCATGTATTCCATGAATACTCCTGGTGCATTGGTAACACCGAAAGGCATCACTGAATACTCGTACTATCCATACCGAGTCCTGAACGTAGTTTTCTAAATATCATCTTCCTTCACTCTGATCTGGTGATATCCTGATCTCAAATCAATCTTAGAAAACACACTAGCACCCACCAATTGATCCATCAAGCCATCAATTCTAGGAAGCGGATACTTGTTCTTAATCGTCACTTTATTCAACTATCGATAATCAACACAAAGTCTCATACTTCCATCTTTCTTCTTTACTAATAACACAGGCGCTCCCCACGGTGATCCACTTAGTCTCACAAAATTTTTCTCAAGCAACTCTTCTAACTGCTTCTTCAATTCGGACAACTCAGACGCTGACATCTTGTATGGCGCCATAGAAACAGGTTTGGTACCAGGTACAAGATCAATCGTAAACTCAACTTCTCTCTGAGGAGGCACATCAGGAATTTCGTCAGGAAATACTTCAGGAAATTCTCGCACCGCCTGCAACTTGTCCATTTTAACTTGATTCTCAACTGGCAATGAAGCCATCAAAAAGAACATTTGTACTTCATCTTGCATTAACTGCTCCAACTGCTTACCGGTCAACAAACCGGCCCCATCCTCTTCCTGAGTAGAAAACCTCAAAGACTTGCTATAACAATTGATATGAACATAGTTATGCTCTAACCAATTCATACCCAAAATCACATCTACTCCATTCAACGACAAACAAATCAAGTCAACAGCAAAGTCTTTGTCGAAGATCGACAAAGGACAATTCAAACACACAAGAGAAGTAGTCACCGATCCCTTAGCTGGAAGTTCGACGACCATTTCCCCATCCATAAGAGACAACATAAGACCCAATCTTTTAACACAATCAGCATTAATAAAACAATGAGTAGCACCAGTGTCAATAATAGTGATTAAAGGTGAACGGTTAATGAAACATGTACCTCTAATGAGTTTGTCCTCATTAGCCGATGGACTCCCTGCCAAAGCAAATGCCTTCCCACTAGTCTGCCCCTTCTTTGATTTTGGACACTGACTACCAATGTGTCCCTCTTCACCACAGATAAAACAAACCATCTCTTTGTGCTTGCAATTAGACATCGTGTGCCCGAACTTCCCACATCTGAAGCACTTCTTTGCATCCGCAGTACAAACATTGCTCTTATGTCCAGGTTGATCACACTTGAAGCAAACAATCCTAGCAGGAGCATCTCCCCCACTAGTCCTTCGACCCTGAGTAACTCTTTGCTTACCTCTTCCCGCACCATAAGGCTTGCCACGGTTCTGTTGATTCTTGCCCCTCATATTAGTAAGAATTTTATGATGAGCATTACTATCCTCCTCAAAGATCCTACAACTATCAATCAAATCAGAAAAGATACAGATCTTTTGATAGCCAACAACCTTCTTGATTTCCGAGCGTAACCTGTTCTCAAACTTGATGCACTTAGAAAATTCAGCACCGTCTCCATCAAAATGTGGGTAGAACTTAGCCAATTCAATGAACTTAGCAGCATAATCGATCACGGACCTGTTCCCCTGCTTCAACTCGAGGAACTCAATCTCCTTCTTGCCCCTAACATCTTCAGGGTAGTACTTCCTCAAGAATTCCCTACTAAAAACAACCCAAGTGATCTCCTCACCAGTAACCTCCAATCTTGCACGTGTCTTTAGCCACCAATCATCAGCCTCGAATGTTAACATATGAGATCCATAACGAACCTTCTATGCTGGAGTGCAGTCCATCACACGAAAGATTCTCTCAATCTCCTTGAGCCAGTCTAGTGCTCCATCAGGATCATGCTTACCCTTGAACACCAGCAGATTCTCCCTTTGGAAAGTCGCCAAACTACGAGACCCAACATTCTCTTCGGCATTCGGTTGATTTTACATAGCCTGAGCCATCGCTTGCAATGCGGCAACAATCGCAGCATCGTTCCTCCCAGCCATCACGAATAATCACTACAACATAAACAAAATTAGTACCAAGTAACAATACTTGATTGTTAAAGACTCAACAACTTGGCCGAACGGACCGACCTGCTCTGATACCACTATTGTAACACCCCGATTCTACCCCAAAATAATTATTATCAGAAAATCAGAGTATTTAAAACTTCTAACAAAATTAGGATGCCACAAATACAACTCAACATGCAAAACATATCATAATTGTTTATACGATACATAACACCATAAAGGAATGGATACAAACATGACACATATATATTAGTCTTCCAACATAATGAATTCATTTACCACGCAACGGAGCGGTAACAATTTTACACAATTAGCATAACATCATGTAAGTCTTAAACAACATCGACATATTACAACTTTTCATTAAACAACAAAAGTTTCATAATTAAATCAACAAAATAAAAACAAGTGTTCATTCCCCCCGAGTGCTACGTATCAGAGCAATGATACCAGACTAAAAATGATAACGGTTACTCCTCCTGGTTAACTGCACGTTACCAATATAAAGGCAACGGAAAAACAAAAGAAAGGGGTGAGATATCAAACCATATAATTGGGATTATGATAAATAATATATAGTTAGAATCATGCAAAATTACTAATTTTGTCATCTCACCACCCAACAACAAAAACAATTATTTATCGCACAACAACAACAATTATTTATTGCACAACAACGACAACATCATGCTATAAAGTATGTGACTTGGACAATGCAAATGCATATGGTGCCATTGGAGTAAAACTCCCAACTTACAACATTTTCCAGTAATTCCGAGGCACAAGGCATAAGCCTTCAACATTTTGCCAATCCAGGCAAACTTTTTCCATTAAGGCCAACATAAACGAGCATAGCTCCAACTTCCATGAGATGCAATGTATGCGACTTTCATGCAGGTCGTACAACAACATTCACACAATACTACTCAAAAACAACAAACAACTCAAAACGACTACTAATTTCAACATCATCAACTTTCAACTTTATCAACTTTCAACATTGGCTTGTAAGCCTCCAACACAACTTACACATATAGGTATATATATAAATATACAGCAACATTCAACATTCATTTGGCAGAACAAGCACTCTATGGTGGCTCTCTAACGTATACGAGTCCACTCTCTACTTATTCCAACTTCGATTAAATGACAAAATTGCTTACAAGTCCTAACATGATAAGTCGGGACCCTTTTCATTCAATTCCCACATCAAACCCCACTAATTATTAGTGTTATTATGTCCTTTAACACTTACTTAAGGTTCTCTAATTAAAGTATGCAAAACTGGGCAGAATCTAAAATTTAGAAAAAATTGAACAAAACAACACAGTACGCGCCGCGGTCCTCTCTTCGCGTCGCGAACATAACAGGCATTCAGTTTGCGCCGCGCAATCCCGTTTGCGCGCCCGCGTGAAACGATTCTCAGCAGTACCGGCATCCTTTTCAACCCATTTTCCCCAAAATCCTGCCATCAAACACCACTACAACCTGAAACGAGTCATTCTAAGCTACTAGCAACATAGACATTTGAATAACAGCAACAAATTACACAACATGCATCAATCTTACAAATTTTAGGTCTTAGATTGGGATTTCCTCAACAATTACAAAGCCTGAAACCGATTCTCGGTTCCCACTACCTATTACCCATCATATTCCCGATTAGAGAGTAAGAATCCCACCCTTACCTTGCAAATCGGAGCTTGAATGCTTAAAGATGGTAGTTGCCCTAGCTCAAGTTTCCTTCTTCTACCCTTCTCTCTTTTCTCTCCAACTTCTATTTCTATCTTCTACTCATAATACACACTCTATTTTCTACTTATATTATTATTTCCGAATAATAATACTCTATTATTATTATTATTATTCTTACTAACATAAATATTATTTCTAATATTTATTTTATTCATTCAACTCATTATAATTTATTAATTATCCCGCAATTAAATAAATACTTAAGTTAGTATTTCTACGATATTTTATATTATTTGGTCAATAACACAAGAACATCAATTCAAGCGAATAAGTAAATAATTCGGATAATTAAAATAAAACGGGCGTTACAAGGACCCAGAAGCTAGAGCTTCTGGAGGCGTGACTTTTGGAGATCTGGAAACCTGCAAGGAAAATAGTGAAAATGAAATAGCAAAAGGTGGGGTTTGAACCCACGACCTGATAGAGAGAATGACATAGTGCACGCAACGTGAACCGCTGGGGCGGTGATACATCCATTCATACTGCTGGACCCATAAATAGGTAAGGGTTATTGGATTCTGAGTCAGAAGCACCAGAGCGATGCTCTGGTCATGTTCTCCGATCGTGCCAATCATCAATCTGCGAAAAAACAATGAAAATGCAAACCAAAACAACCCAGATCCACTAATCAGGATGCTACGAATCTAATGGTGGCATTATCTTGCCCTGAAATGAACTATAACCATGGATACAAAGCTTCACAGTTCATGAGCCCTACCAATGGTGTCTCATGATTAAGCCATGAAAATCTTACTACGATCAGTCTAACCTGCTCTAATGAACCTCAGGAACACATTAGAATTGTTAATTTCGATGAAAACACAATAAAATGCAAAATGCAAATTCATAAAAAATATGCAAATGGAATTATATGTATGGCATGATTCAACGTGTTATGGCCATGGTTTTGGACATATACCTACCCTATAATACCTCAGGAACACGTTTATGTGCTTGGAAGTGCTTGAAACTGGCTGGAAATCAAAACACGATTTTTCCAACTTTGAGAGAAATTTGAGAAATTTCTAAGGTTTGTGAGAAGCTGGCTACACGTGTGAGAGGCTGTCCAGAAGTCTCTTTGTCTTGTAAGAATGCTAGGTATATATAGGAGAATGGAATTAGGTCAAGGCATTAAGAGAAAATATTCTCCTTAAATGGAGAATATTTGATTTGAAAATTTGCACAAGATCTTTCCAAATTTGCTCAATCTCTTCCTCAATCTTCTTGCACGAAATTGACAGCTTGCAATGAGCTATCTTGGACCCCAAGCCATGCAAATATCAAGCCCAACTTGCCTTATCTTTTATTTTTGTATTTTATTTAATTAAATTTGAATTTAAGCTATTAAATTCAAAAAATAAATAAATAAAAGAGTGAAAGGCATGGCATGCAGCATAGTAGTCATGGATAATCTTATGATCAAGTTTAAATCATAAAATCTTAGGCCCATTTGAAATTTTTTTGCTTTTGCTAGGTATTTTCCTTCATGCACCTCCTCAAAAATTCTCAATTTGCACAATTTATATCTTGCTAAATTTTCAACATTTTTGGGTGTTCTTGGACTTTTTAGAAAGCTCAAAATATCTTCTAAACATCCCTTTTGGTTTCATCTTCATTGGAGTTTCCATGCTCATGGGTACGACTTTGCAAAAAAATGACTTTTGTTGACTTTTCTAGAAGGGCCTATAATGTCTTGATCCATCTCTTTCAAATGAAGCATATTTTGCCCAAGCTTGTGAGACATGAAGTTGTATAGAATTGAATTCTCTTCAAAATGAGCTTTGGTGGAGAAATTTCTGATGAAGTATGTGAAAGTTATGCTTGGTCAAAGTTTTGTTAACTTTTGTCTAGAGAAGCCCTAATTTGGAAACTTTGACTTTTGATCGGATCTTGGCTTTTCTTGATGAATCATGATCAACTCTTGATCAAATGATGAATATGACTTTAAAATATTGATGTTGACCAAAAATTATGAAGTTTGACTATATGTTGACCACAGTTGACTTTTTCTCCAACACAACTGATTTTCAGCTATCTGAGCAATTGGATGAGCAAATTTGACTTGTGAGACTTGAAACTTGACATAGTTATTCTCTGAGGTATATGGTGAGATATGATGATCACTTGAAGCATTGGAAATCCATCTTGACTTGAGAATAGCGAAACCCTAGCTTGGATTGATTGCTTAGGAGAGGGTTTGTTTGGTCAACCCTTGTGAAATCCTTGTAAATTGTCTTGAGAAGTAGGAGGGAAAATTTTGGGGTATAATACTATCATTATTAATTTTTTAAACTAAAAATCAGAAAAAATGTATTCCTCTCTCACTTCATCGTCTTCTTTTGTTCAGTTTCTCAAGCCTTTTCCGATTTCCTTCTCTGTTCGGCTTCAACGAAACAAAATCTTAACTCTCTATTTCAATTTCAAACAGACATACCACAACAATATTCAATTGGAAAGTAAACCCTACAACCCTTTCAAAACCCAAAAAATCCCCAAATTGATTCATGATACAGAGATTTCAACAAAATTGATGGAAGGAAAACAACAATATAACTGAAAACTATGAACAAGGAAGCAACACGAAAATGAAGAAAAAATAAATGCTCAGGTACGTTTCCTCTGCTCAATTTCTGGTTTCTTTTTTTCGTCTGGATCTGAATGGATTCTAACTCGTTCTGTTTCTGTGTATGCTGAGATCTGTTGTGATTTGATGCTTATGCGCATTTCTCACTGGTTTACTCTTATTGCTTGGCTGCAGTACTTGAAGTTTTCCAGAGTATTTTTAGCTCGCAGTGCTCTACGGATTTTTTATCTGTTTGGTATTAGCTATACCTTGTTTATTGAATTCTCTTACAACTTTCTTAGATATCATGATAAGTAGGGGCTTACCGCTTTCTTTGCCATGATTTAGGATAAGAGCGTTGGGCTCAAAGTCGCTTTTTAAAGACCTGTAGCTAGGCATTCCGCAAATTGTGTGCTAATTGTGTTTGGTTTGTTTAAAATCCTCTTACATGCATAGGGAGGTAATTCTCAGTAAGTGTTTACATTTGTGCTTGTATAGGTCATGAGTGGTTAGGTAACCCAGAGTGGCACCACCAAGCAAAGTCCTGCTTTGATACTTAAAGGGTCCGCAATTGACCCCCGCACAGTTCTAGTCAGTGTCAGCTCAGCACATGTGAATCGTGTTGCTTCCTTTATTGAGTTAATAATAATAAAATGGAAAGAGTTCCCTATTTTGACTCTCCACGCTTTCCTGGGGTTCGCATTAATTGCTGAACTCGCAACATTTGCTCTTCACACTTGACAATTCATGTCATACGGTGATACCACTCATGGGAATCGAAATGTGTTGGTTCCTAGTTGCTTCCGGCCCTTGGCTTACTGTTGTAGGCTATGGGACATCCTCCTTTTCCTACGCTTCTATGACATTTGTTTGTGCATTGCATTGCTTGTGTGCTTCTGCCAAAGCACTTGATTGCTTAATCCCTTTTCATCCCTTAGTTCTACAACCAAGACGGATATAGGATACCTTTCCCTTAGGACCGCTCAGCTAGGATAGCTCTCGATCCTAGACATTAGGATATACATCCTTTACATGTCAATTTAGGTAGATATCCCCTTCATCCTCAACCACAGGTCCAATCTTTGCATGACAATATTAGGGCTAGTACAACTTAGTCTCCCTTTTGTTTTTCTTATTTCTTTTTGAATCCTTGCATGTAATTAAAACTAAAACTTGCTTTCTTTTTCTTTTGAAAACTAAAACATTTAATAATGGTTCAAACTCCTTTCTTAAAGGTAAAAGAAACCAACCAATGCAAACTCTTTTTCTCATACGGGTGCTTTCTTTTGTGTTTAAAACCTTTTTCATAAGTATAAAACACAAAACCCACCAAAACAAGTGAGTCGAACTACGCCGCTCTGAGTTTCCCATTGCACGAAGGAATACGTAGGCATCTTGTCACGGGGCTCGACCAAGAAAAACTTTGTAAACACTTCCTTCTTTTCCCCATGGGTTCTTTATTTTCTCTTTCTTTCTCATGCATTTTAGTGATTAAGCAATAGATAGATATAACACACCCCTTAGCCAGAAAATAGAAGTGGATACCGTAGAGTACTACGGGCGTGTGGGGTGCTAATCTCTTACCCTCGCGTAATAGACTCCCTTACCCAGATCTCTCGGTTGTAAGACTGTGATTTCTTCCCTCTCAGGTTTACTCGATGCTTTCCTTTCTCCCTTCACGAGATAAAAAATCTTCGATGGCGACTTCATTGATACATCCTATCAGTCGATGTTCAGCCGAGTGGTTTCAGGTTTACCCTTAGAAGATCACCAAGAACCTTGTGAAAATGTTTATTTCTTGTGTGTGATGATTGATATTTGGCTAACAATGCTATGTGTACACTTTACTCTCTAAATGTTGTAAGTGAATAGTGCACAAGTTTCTTATTCAAGGAGTCAATAGGTTCATGTGTTTAGTTCCATGCCTCATCTCCTCAATTATATAGATTTAGAAAGTATTTTCTCTCATTGAAAACTTATCTTGTCATCAACTATGGCCTCTTATCTTGAGTGTATGCTTCATGCTTGAAAGAGATCATCAAATTTGAAGAATTCTCCATGATATGGCCATCTATCTTGAAATTAGGGTTTTGGACTTCTGAGGACCATATCTTGGTGTTTGTATGAAATTTATGGATGATTTCAAAGTCATTTTATTCTTAAAAGGTCTTATAATATGAATATGCTTGGATCCAAGGAGTTTGATTAATGAGAAGATTATTTTAGAGGTCTATGATTGCCAACTCTATAGATTGATACTTCATTTATCTTGTATGATTTCAAAGGATCATAACTTGGTTATACCTTGTCTCCTTGAGCTTATTCTTCTTTTACAATGAACCTAAGGATGTCTAATACAACTTATTTCAATTGGTAGGAAGAGAAAATGCTTAAAAATTGGCCTAGGAAGTCAAAAGATTACAACTCCTTGATGAATTTCTAAATTTTGATCAATCAACTTCAAGAGACCATATCTTAATCATAATTTATCATCTCGAGGTAATTATTTTTGCATAACAATCTTGAAGATATGAAATTTATCTCTATTTAAGTTTCAAATATTGGAAGTGTTTGGAAGTTTATCTCTATTTAACTTTATCTCTATTTAACTTTATTTCGTTTTAGCACACATATACAAATTTTCAAAAAACACTTCCAATCTTTGAAACTTAATAGAGATAAAGTTCATATCTTCAAGATTGTTGTGCAAAAGGAATGACCTCAAGGTGATAAATGATGATCAAGATATGATCACTTAAAGTTGATTGACCAAAGGTTGAGAAACTCATCAAAGACTTGTAATCTTTTGACTTCATAGGCAAATTTCCAAGCATTTTCTTTTCCTACCAATTGTACTAAGTTGTATTAGACATCCTTAGGTTCATTGTGAAAGAATAATGAGCTCAAGGAGACAAAGGATGACCAAGTTATGATCCTTTGAAGTCATACAAGATAGATGAAGCATCAATCTAGAGAGTTGGCAATCATAGACCTCCAAAACAATCTTCTCATCAATAAAACTCCTTGAATCAAAGCATATTAATATTAGAAGTCCTCTTAAGAATCAAATTACTTTAAAATCATTCACAAACTTCATACAAATACCAAGATATGGTCTTCAGAAGTCCAAATCCTAATTTCAAGATAGATGGCCATAGAATGGAGAATTCTTCAAATTTGATGATCTCTTTCAAACATGAAGCGTACACTCAAGAAGAGGGGCCATGGTAGATGATAATAGAATTTTTCAATGAGAAACAATGCTTTCAAAAATCTTTGAGAATTTAGGAGAGAAGGCATGAAAGTAAACACATGAACCTGTGGACTCCTTGAATAAGAAACTTGTGCACCATTCACCTACAATATTTAGAGAGCAAAGTGTACACATATCATTATTAGCCAAGTATCAATTTCCACACACATTAAAAGGTGATTGGTGTTCTCCCAAGAGAAAACCCAAAGATAGGAAAAAGAGAGGGAGAGACCATTTGTGATCTTTGTGCAATGAAATGGTATGAAGTATTAGAGAATCTTAGGGGCAAACATTGGGGTATAACAGCTGCCCTTATTTAAGTGTCTTCTATCTGGAGATAAGAAGGAAACCTTCGCCTCGACGGTATAGAAGATACTTAAATATAACACAATCCCTATTTTTGGCCCTAAGATGCCATGCAATGCTTAATTGTTATACAATGTAGAAGGAATGAACTTCACAGTGAAAATAGGACACCACTAGGGAAGCAAAAAATAATAAGGTCACGCTAAGAACGACAACTCATCTAGGAAAACGAACTACTGGGGAAAGAATCTCGATCTCATGGGAGAAAAACATGACTCCAATGGGGAATGAGAACTCAACTCTGATGGGGTAAAGCCCAAATAAGAGACATAATAATATCGACTCAATACAGGAGGAGGAAGCATAAAGTAAATAATAGCAA
This sequence comes from Vicia sativa, assembly GCA_021764765.1. Classification (NCBI taxonomy): domain Eukaryota; kingdom Viridiplantae; phylum Streptophyta; class Magnoliopsida; order Fabales; family Fabaceae; genus Vicia; species Vicia sativa. Next base: position 262,212,585 of record CM038795.1, read on the forward strand.
TGATCCATAGATAGAAGATGAACTATCTCCTCACAGAGGAGTTAGCAAAAATAAGAGAATGACGCCGACTTTATAAAGATAGTAAACCATGAATCCAAAACAACAAAATAGAAATGTCTCTGACTAAGATGTGGTAGGAAAGCAACATCGATAATAAATTAAGTTTCCCAGAATTTTGGCGCTTCACCATAGACGGGATGAAACTTCTTTTTTCTTTTTAACCAAAATATTTCAAAAGGCTTGTTTAGACCTTGAGTTGAAATCTTGTCCACTAGAGCATTCAGATGAACCTTTGACAAACTACATCACATAATGACGAGGCTACCATTCATCGGTAGACAAATCTTAGACAAACTACCTCCCATAATGACGAGGCTACCATTTATCGGTAAACAAATTTTTGAAAAACTACCTTCCATAACGACAAGGCTACCATTCATCGGTAAACAAATTTTTGACAAACTAACTTCCATAATGACAAGGCTACCATTCATCGGTAAACAAATCTTTGACAAACTACCTTCCATAATGACAAGGCTACCATTCACCGGTAAACAAATCTTCGACAAATTGTCTTCCATAATGACAAGGCTACCATTCATCGGTAAACAAATCTTCGATGAACTACCTTCCATAATGACAAGGCTACCATTCATCGGTAAAAATTAAATTGACAAACTAACTTCCATAATGACAAGGGTACCATTCATCGGTAAACAAATCTTTGACAAACTACCTTCCATAATGACAAGGCTACCATTCACCGGTAAACAAATCTTCGACAAACTATCTTCCATAATGACAAGGCTACCATTCATCGGTAAACAAATCTTCGACAAACTACCTTCCATAATGATGAGGCTACCATTCATCGGCCTTCAACGTGATGAAGAGATACGGGAAATCCACAGCGAGAGATTCCTCGTTGGTATAAATTTGGAAAATAACATACTTGCTGGTAAAAAACAACCGCTCGCACTAAGGTCGTCACCTGCTATTAGAAGGTTGCAACAATATTGCTGGAGAATGCAAATGGATTTCCTTGGGGAATCACCATGTTCACTCCTGTTGAATAGATGAAAATTTCTTGACATAAATGCGCTCTCCACCTAGAGCTTATAGTCCAAGAAGACCCAGATAATAATGTTGCTTGGAGACCAGAATTCAAACCACAGCCAAACTAGGGAAGGGAATTTGAATAATCAGAGAGACCTGTAAAGAGGGTCGAGACTCTATCTCTTCCTGGAGATGTAACTCAGGGGGGTAGATGAATGGATAAACATTTTCTGCTTAAATTTGACACTCTATTGGAGAGAGGATGTATACTCTGAATGAACAAAAAACATCAATGTATGCAAATAAGCAATGAATTGAGGTTCAACCATGCATGGTGTATATATGAATGTATGTGAGAGTGCATGCATACATGCATATAGATACTACATTGAGGATCACCATGAAAGGTTGACTAGGTACGGACAATACTCGGCCAAAATGTTCCAATATGGAAATCTTCACAATAAACCAACAACTGAAAGGCAGCTCCCTATCACAAGGTAGTGTCAAATTTCAAGAACTGTAGGCATGTTGTAACCATTTCCCGACTTCACTGGGTGAAAACATCTCATGGGATATCACTATGCCCTGGCGGGGCAGTAGTCAGACATGTTTTCCCAAAACTCTTTGTGAGAATGTCTTGCTCGACATCTTATGCTCGAAAGGAAAATGTTGTGGAAAGTTCTACCAGGGACCATCTTCAAACATTATCAATCTTGTTTGAGATTTGGACTGTGTCATTTTATCCCTTTGCTTCACATCCAAAGTAAACACACTTAAATTGCAAAAAAAATCATAAGCATATTCTACTGAATCTGTTTATGTTGAAATGTATTTTCGATAATAAAAGAATATTCTTATAACCTGAATAAGATAAGATTTCAAAGGAATTGGATAAAAGCTCAAATTTTATTGATAGAATGGTAGCCTGCCAATAGCATGACCCCATAGATGATTGCAAAGTTTTGAAAAAATGGTAAATACACGGAAGAGGTACATCGAAGAACAATGAACAATATTCTCCCTAACAACTTTGAACTCCTGTATTGTAGTCTTCAGTTAAGGTACGAAGACGATCCATGCAGATTGTTGCTTCCACGATCAAGTCTTGTCTGATGTAGTTACTTGAAGTCCCTAACTTTTTCCTAGACTGCCCTTGCGGGTTTTTAGCCTACTGGGAAATTTATTCTGTTTATGTCTCTAATTTTTTCCTAGACCTCCCTTTCGGGTTTTCAGCCTACCGAGACGCTCTTTTTTGCCTAAGTCGCCCTTTCGGGTTTTATACTTAGCGATTTGTTCTTTTTTTTATTTAGGAGAAGTATTTCTTGACTACATCAACGTTCAAAGGACGTGGGAACTCCTCTTCATCCATAGTTTTAAGAATCAATGCACCACCATAGAAGGCTTTCTTGACAACATGTGGGCCTTCATAATTGGGAGTCCACTTGCCTCTAGAAACAGAGCTTAAAGACATGATCTTTTTGAGCATGAGCTCGCCTTCCCTGAATACACGAGGTTTGACCTTATTATCATAAGCTTTCTTAATTCTTTTCCGGTACAGCCGACCATGACACAAAGTAGTCCTTCTCTTTTCTTCAATCAAATTCAACTAGTCAAACCGATTCTGAATCCATTCAGCATCAGATAACTCAGCTTCCATTATCACATGCAAAGATGGAATATCAACTTTAATGGGGAGCACTACTTCCATGCCATAAGTAAGATAGAAAGGGGTGGCCCATATTGAAGTACGAACCGAAGCCTGATACCCATGCAAAGCAAAAGGTAGCATCTCATGCCAATCCTTGTAGGTAACAACCATCTTCTAGATAAGTTTCTTGATGTTTTTATTAGCAGCTTCAACTACCTCATTCATCTTGGGTCAGTAAGAAGAAGAGTTGTGATGGACAATCTTGAATTCTTCACAAAGTTCCGCCATCATCTTATTATTCAAATTCGAGCCGTTGTCAATAATGGTCCTGTATGGCACACCATACTGACAAATGAGATTGTTCTTGACAAACTGAACCATCACCTGCTTAGTAACATTGGCATAAGAACCCGCTTCAACCCATTTGGTGAAATAGTCAATTACTACCAAGATGAAACGATGTCCATTAGAAGCCTTGGATTCAATCATCCCAATCATGTTAATACCCCACATGGAGAAAGGCCGTGGGGAAGAAATAACATTGAGAAGTGTATGAGGCACATGAATCTTATCAACATAAATGTGACACTTATGGCACTTCTTTGCAAATTGGTAACAATTGGATTCCATTGTGAAACAATAGTAACCAGCCCTTAGCATTTTCTTGGCCATATAGTGTCCATTGGCATTGGTGCCAAAAGAACCCTCATGAATCTCATGCATCAACATGTCTGCTTTGTTTCTATCCATGCATCTGAGCAAGACCATGTCATGATTTCTCATGTATAACACACCTTTATTGAGGAAGAAACTATCAGCTAACCGCCTCAATGTCTTTCTATCTTTGCTTGTCGCATCAATCGGATATTCTTGAGTCATCAGGAAATACTTGATGTCATAATACCACGGTTTATCATCCTTTGCCGCATCCATGTCGAATATATAAGTTGGCCTTTCCAAACGCTCAATGGTGATATGAGGTACATCATTCCACTGGTTCACCTTATACATGGAAGCCAAAGTTGCTAAGGCGTCTGCCATCTGATTTTCATCCCGAGGAATATGGTGAAGCTCTACTTTATTGAAGAAAGTTAGCAGTCTCCTTAGATAAACTTTGTAAGGGATTAAGCCAGGGTGACGAGTCTCCAAATCTCCTTTAATCTGATTTATTACTAAAGTTGAGTCACCATACACATCAAAAAAATTGATTGTGAGATCGATGGCTTCTTCAAGACCCATGAACAAGCTTCATATTCTGCCATATTATTCGTACAATCAAACATCAACCTTGTTGTGAAAGGAATGTGAGATCCTTATGGAGTGATGATCACAACACCAATTCCTTTTCCATAAGCATTCATAGCTCCATCAAACACCATTCCATATCGGGACTCTGGATCTGGACCTTCTTCAGGTAAAGGTTCATCACAATCTCTCATTTTCAAATAAATTACATCTTCATCAGGAAAATCAAATTCGACAGATTGGTCATCTCCAACCGGCTGATGAGCTAGGTATTTCGCCAACACAATACTTTTGATAGCTTTCTGGGTGCGGTATTCTTGTACCCCAAAATTTACCCTCTTCTTTCTCGTGCTACTGGCTTATAATTCGATTGCATAAACATACATGTAGTCGCATGCATAGCATTGATCATAAGGTTACCAGGCTCAAGGTATCCCAAATGGCAAACAAAAAAAGAATTTATTGTTTATTTCTCAATAAAGTGAATCTTGAGTTTTCGTCGCATTTTGGGCACTCTAGAAGGTGTATATCTCAGCTCGTCAAGTATTTTCTGATGATTTTCGACTGGAAATTCCCTATCATTATTATCTACAACTTTCGTTTGATATCCATAGGCAAATTGCGTGAGGAAGGTCCCCAAAGAAATTGATTTCTCCAGAGGATTAAATTGAATTTTAGTGTTGAGCTGTGCGTTCTTCCCACTAAAAGGCATTTATCTCCTAGCTGGAAACTTGGAATTGAGCGAGGCCGATTTCTAAAATTCCATATCAGATCCCTCCACAACTTTCATTTGCAACTCAGAAGTTGATTCCTCGCCCATCAATACCAGAATTTTATTCTTCAGAGTTGATTTTTGAGCTGAACCGAGCATTTTTCATCTGATACGTGAAGTTCGAAAAATCATATCTCGCTCGATTTTCATCGAAACAAGGTGAGACCAGTGCCAAAATTTCACAAATTTAATTAACTTTGATTGTCTCAGAAACGCTCACTTGCAAATTTTGATTAGAAGACCCTCGTTCGAGGGATTTTCTCCGAAGAGCGCATTGAAAATTCTGCATGTGTCAGTAGCCTGAAAACTGTGCTAAAACTTCAAAAACTCGCATCACCTTGACTATTAACCTGATCAAGTCGGAATTTTGGTTCGCGCAAACAAAATCGCATTCCAGACACTTTTCATTTATATTCCGACTTCAAATTCCGCACGTCTTTGGCTTTTTCAGATTAATTACGAAAACTATTCGGATAATCATGATTTAGGCTTGATCATTGGATCTAGGCCCAACTCCAAGAACTATAAATAGATTTTTTCCTTCACAAATCACAACAACACAATCATTTGCTTAATTTTCACTATCAATCACACTCCAATTCTCTCTCAAAGCCAAAGCAAAATTCAAGAACGAATTTCAAACTTCAGCTTTCCCTCCAAGCAACCACCACAGGCCGCCACGGACCTCGCGACTGTCACCTGAGACCGCTAAGCCTCCGCTAAGTGCGCCCTGTGATTTTTTATTTTCTCATTGCAGCTTCATCACATTGAATCTTAATATTCTTCTCCTTCTTCTACTCTAATCTGATGTAGAAGGAACTGCTTTCTCTTGATTTCTCTTTAATTTCAAGATTCAAGGATTTCCTCTTCCTGTTGTCGGTCACGGACAAGTGTATCAATAGAGGATGAAGAAAGCATATGACAAGAGGGTGCGACCTCAAAATTACAAGCCTGGTGACCTCATGCTAAAGAGGATAATTCTTCCTCAAGGTGATCCTCGGGGTAAGTGGGCGCCGAATTACGAAGGGCCATTTGTTGTAAAGAAAATTTTCTCAGGTGGTGCCATGATGCTCGCAACAATGGACGGAGAATATTTTCCACTACCCGTGAACGTGAACATAGTCAAGAAATACTATGCATAAACTTGTTTGTTTGAGTAAGAAATAAGGGCCAGTGACTACGTCCCGCATTGGATCAACGGTCGCACCTTGTGGCAACATCTCAAACTACTATGAAGGGAAATGATCAGTCCAATCATCTTTTTCGGGAAAAGCGAAGTGATGGGATAATTGGAGTTATAAAAGTGATAGCAGGGTTTGTCATACCCCAAAATTTGCCCTCCATCTTCTCAAGACATTCCATACATCCATGCTCAAGGATTCCTCAAAGGTTGATCAGACAAACCCTCTCCTAGACAATCAACCCAAACTAGGGTTTGGCAATTCTCAGATCAAGATGAACTTCCAACACCTCCAATGGCCTTCATGCCTCCTCATATGCTTCAAAGATTCTCCATGTCAAGTTTCAAGCCTCAGAAGTCAAGTTTCCTCAGACAATTGCTCAGATGGTTGAAAATTAGTTGTATTGGACAAAAAGTCAACTGTGGTCAACATACAGTCAAACTTCATGATTTTTGGTCAACATCCTCATTTTGAAGTTACATTCATCATTTGATCAAAGGTTGATCATGATTCATCAAGAAAACTCAAGATTTGCCCAAAAGTCAAACTTTCCAAATTAGGGTTTCTTAGTGAAAAGTCAACCAAACTTTGACTGAGCATAACTTCTTCATAATTTCTCAGAAATTTTTCCACCACCTCTTGTTTTGAGGGAAATTCAATTCTCTACAACTTCATGTCTCACAAGAATGTTCAAAAAATGCTTCATTTGGAAGGTATGGATCAAAACATTACAGATCCTTTTCAAAGTCAACAAAAAGTCAACATTTTGTTTTGAAGATATATTGAGAATGGAAACTCCAATTGAGATGAAACCAAAGATGTTGGTTAGAGGACTCTTAGTGCTTTTCAAAAAGTCCAAGAACACTAAAAAATGTGGAAATTTGAGCAAGATACACTATTCAGAAGTTTGGCATTTTTGAACAATTGCACAACAGGAGATATTGGTCAAAATGCAATTTTTTCCAAATGGGCCTATAATCTTATGATCCAAACTTGATCATAATATTATTTGTGACCTATTGATGCTTGGCAATGACATTTTTTTATTTTATTGATTTATTTTTGAATTTTAAATCATTTAATTCAAAATTAAATTATATAAAATATGAAAATAAGATATTTTTCCAAAAGGAGTGAATTTATATCAAAGTTGAGGTCCAAGAAAGCCCATGGAACATGCCAAATTCGTGCTAGCCTTCACATTGAAGAGAAAATCAAATTTTCTCCAAAATTTGATTTTATTTGAAAAATATTCAATGCACATTCAAGATCAAATCTTTTTTCCTTCTTTTTCCTCTCCTAATACACTCTATAAATAGCCAGCAAGCTGCATCACAAGAGACACAAAACCCTAGCCCTTACAACAACCCACACTTTGCCAAATTTTTTCAAGAATTGTCAAATTTCGAATTTTATTCTCCAGCCGGTTTCAAGGTGTTCTAAGGATCAAAACGTGTTCCTTGATATCCCAGCAAGCAAAATCAACTCTTACTTGAACCCAAACCATCCAGAATCGTGCCGAATACATTGCTCCGATTTGGTAAACTTTTGAAATTCGAATTTCATTATTCATGCATTGTTAACGTTTCTTGTGTGTTTGTATGAACTCAGGGCATCCAATAGGTCATGAATGAACCATCTCATGCAAGTTTAGACGTGTGAAACTCGAAACACCATAGTTAGGGCATTCCGAGCTATTTCGTTCGAACTGGGTCTTATAGGCACTTTCAATCGAAACTAACACCTCCATCGTGTTCGCAGCCCTCGATTTAAGGGGATAGGGTATTCTTTTCTCTTTTATTTCGCTTATTTCACAGGTTTGGATTTCTTGGCCGCCGGAGAAGACGACCGGAGCTAGGGCTCCGGCGTCGTTGACATTGGCTTGACCGGCGTAAGCATGCGTGGCGCGATCCAGCGTTCTGATTCATTCATTTGAATTAACCGGGGTCCACAAGCTGACTGTGTCTTGACTTCACCAAACGACGACGCGTGTATGCTCATGTTCACGTGTTTCCAATCCCGTGACACCGAATGCATGATGGCGCAGCGGTTAAGGCGCTGGATTGAGAAGATGCTATCAAAGGTCCCCAGTTCGAACCATGCCATGACTGGTTTCCCTTTCTTTTTCACAAACTCTCATATTTCAACTATTTTCATATTTTCTTTTTTTATTTAATATTCTCATTCATTTTAATTTAATTTCAATAATTTTTATCATGCATTAAAAAACACCAAAAAATATTTTTCTTTTTTGCATTATTTTCAGAAAATGTTTATTTAATTTATAAAATTAAAAATATTATTTTTGCATGCATATTTAATTTAATTGTTAATTTATCATTTAAATCACTTTTAATTGATTTTTAATTATTAAATTAACTCCAAAAAATCCCAAAAAATTATTTTAGCATATTAATGTTATTTCCAGCATGAAATATTTTTCTCATTCAAAAATTATTATTTTTACTAACATTTTCCTCTTATTCGATTTCCTCGTATTTCCCGATTTCTCATCTTTCCACAGGTTATCTCGTTTCAGACGATTTCTTTTTATCGTTTTCTTTTTTCCAATTATGTAATTTCCTATGGGATGTAATAGTTTAATTAGGACTTTAACTTTCCGCATTTTAAATTATGTATCTGCCCCAAAGCCAGGTAATAGCGTAGGATTTATCTTTCCGCACTTTACCTTTCCGCATTTACTTTCCGCACCTATAAACTGCTAGTAATTAGGCGTGTATTAAAACTGAACATAGCTCATTCTTAACTTCAAGATAAAACATCTGAATCGACACACTCTTTTGACACATGCACCCCTTAGGGTAATTCTCTCTCGATGCCTTTCGAATTCAAATGGTCAAGTCCCTCGAACGTAGAGGTATCCTAGCACCGTTGCCTTCAAAACAAATCATCATAGTCCCTTCGATACAAAGATCATAGACCCACGATGTCGCCTCCGAATACATGATCTTGACCCTCGATTGTCGCCTACGAAAAATGATGATAGTCCCTTCGAATGTGCTAGGATACTTCCTACAAGTTGCTTTCTATGACCATACGATGTCCCTTCGAATGTCCCGCTTACATCCAACGAATGGAGTTACCTACCAACTAATGGTATGGATAGCGCTATTCTAAAGGAATGTAAAATAATACGAAAACGACCAATTCTGAGTAGGTAATAAGACTTTTAGTTGCTTGCTCAAATCAAATACTTTTTAAACCTCACACTTTTTGTCAAAGTTCAAACTCTTTTCAAAACGAAACATTTGCAGACACTTTGTATACATTCCTACATGAATCATTACAAAGTCAAAGCGAAATTCCTTTTCAAAACATTTTTGTCAAACACACAGAAAGCACAATTTTAAAGTGATCTAAAGAGCAACTAAGAGCCGTAGATAACTACGGATGGAAAGGGTGCTAATACCTTCCCTTTTCATAACCTTCTCCTTACTCGAGAATCTAACGAAGGTCTTTTCTACTTTTACCTTCCCTTAATTGGATAAAAGAAAAGTCGGTGGCGACTCTTGCTATCCGCACATTTACGATACAAAAACCTACAAAGTCAGTTCACCGTATTACAGAACTGGCGACTCTGCCGGGGAAACACCCTAAAGAGAGAATGCCTTAGAAATTTCTAGATCACCTTTACTGTTTTTTGTTTGACTTGTATGCTTTATCTTTAAGGGTTGCTTGGGTATTATATTTATGGGGGATCCTACACCCGGATCCGGGTTTCCTTTTAGGTAAGTAGCAATAAATCATCGCGACCGTTAGACGTATATCGAAACGGTCAACATGATGGCTACGTTAGTGTGACACTTTGGAGGTCCTGCTACTCTTCATTTCCAAGTTGAGGATAGTATTTGGCTTCTGTGTGGTGTCATCAAGCACTAACTAAACTTTTAGAACCTTAATTGACCCATCTTGGCCATTAGAAGGTAGTGAGATGGCCTGCTTTGGTGCAGACTAAGGTTGGTTGATACTCGATGCTACGCTCATTAAGATCCGACTTTTGGGATATTTTCGATCGACCACTTGGTAGTCGTATTGAAATAAATGCCTACGAGAAAGATCAATGATATGAGATTCCTAGAACCCGATTACTATTATAGGACAGGATGAACCAATCCTATACCTCATGCAAGCCTTAAACCTAGGCTCATTGTGTGAATTGTTTGTGTGTGCTAAACACGACATCATCGCATTGCATATCATTTCTAACTATTTCAAGGACCTAGGGATTTATCTTTGCTCTGTTTTGTAGGGTATTATGGCTTCTAGAAAGACTATCCGAATCAACTTCATGGGTATACCTTCTCAGCTCAAAGAATTGGTTTTAGAAATTCCCGACCATGCTCAGTTCATCAAAAAACATGGTTATCTACTTGACTTGGTTACCTTCGATTTTGAAGAAGATATGATGCATGTCCTATTCCAGTTCTTTGATCCGAAACACCATTGCTTTACATTCCCAGATTATCAGTTGGTTCCTACCTTGGAAGAGTTCTCTAAGCTACTTGGGGTACCTATTCTTGACCAAATGCCATTCACCGGTTTAGAAAAGATTCCTAAGTACAAAGACATCGCATCCGCCTTACATCTAAAGCACTCAGACATTGAAGCTAATTGGGAAACCAGAAGCGGAGTTAAGGGTTTACTTGCCAAGTTCTTAATTAAGAAAGCCCGAGAATTCCTCAAAGTTATGAGTTTCCATGCATTCGAGGATATTGTGGCCTTGCTAATCTATGGTTTGGTTCTATTCCCTAACTCGGATCAATTCATGGATGTCCACGCCATCAAGTTGTTCCTTACTCGCAATCCTGTGCCTACCTTACTTGGAGACATCCTGCATTCTCTCCATACTCGTACTATCAAAAGACAAGGAACTCTCATGTGTTGTATACCGTTACTTTCCAGGTGGTTTATTTCGCACCTTCCTCCATCAGTTTTGAAGAACGAGCAAAGGTTGAGATGGTCTCAAAGACTAATGTCACTCTCTCATTCAGATATCCGTTGGAATCTTTTCTCTCAAAAGGATTTCACATTCATTGAGCGTTGTGGAGAATTACCTAATGTACCACTACTTGGTATAAGGGGAGGTATCACTTACAACCCGTCTTTAGCTCTACGTCAGTTTGGTTTTGCTCGAAGAGATGGTCCGCATGATATGCTTCTCCAAGATATTGTGTTCGATTACAACCACGATCTCCAGAATTACCATCGAAGGTTTATACACGCTTGGGGCATGGTAAAGAAGACTGATACCAAGACTTTGGGGCACCAGAACTCCATTCCTTGGGAACCTTACCTCAAATGGGTGCGAGCTCGAGCTCAAAACCTCATGATGCCATTCACGCCTGTTTTACCAGTAATTTTGGAACCTGTTGCTATAGGTGACGAATCCTATACTGTTCTCCATCCTGACATGCCTATTGATTTTGAAGACTTGAAGAGATCTTGGATTCAGCTTAAAGAAGAAAGGGATACCTTTGAAGCTCAGTGTTATGCAAGTGAGAAGAAAGTGCTAGCGTTGACAAAGCTACTTCATGAGGAGCGAAACATCAACGCCTACCTCGGCACCAAGAGGAAGCGCCCATGGGAGACTTAGAGCTTTAGAATTTATATGTTTTCCTTCTATTGTTTTGAACTATCTTTTGTACTTAAAAAGAAAAATAATAAAAAGAGAACTAATAAATGTTTGTTCATTGCTTGTTTAACAAATTTAAATCTCTAAGGTCCTTGAAAACATTGCATTGCATTCGCATAAACATTGCATATCATAGCATAACATTGCATCACAGGTACATTGAAGGTTGGTTTTCTCATTTGCTCGCTATTTATTTTAGGAGAAATGGCTCTTGAGCAGACTGTCAAAGATCTCCAGGCTCAGAATGCTCAGTTTCAACAGATGTTCACTAGCTTGGTCCAAGGCCAAGAAGATCTGAAGAAGCTCATCAACAGAAAGAAGAGGGTTGTTGGTCTTCTCAACATGGGCAGACGCTACAAAGGTGGTCCTAAAGTGGTTAGCCGGATAGAGCTCTCTGAAGGAAGTATCAAGAATGAGGGGAGTGTCAAGGGTGATGGCGAAGGCAGCCAGCATGAGCCTGAAAAAGACTATGATGATAGCCAATACTCTGATGAAGATGACAAGTATAAGCAACTCGAAGACCGTCTGAATGCTTTGGAAAACCTGAAGATGTCCGGGCTGAATTTTGATGATCTGAGTCTTGTTCCTGGTGTGGTGATTCCTCCCAAGTTCAAAGTTCCAACTTTTGCCAAATATGATGGCGTTTCTTGTCCGAAACTGCATTTGAAGTCCTATGTCCAGAAGATCAACCCCCACACTGATGACCGAAAGTTGTGGATGCACTATTTTCAAGAGAGTTTGTCCGGAACTCAATTGGAGTGGTATTATCAACTAGAGAATGACTGTATCCGTACTTGGAGTGACTTGGCTGATGCTTTCTACAGGAAATATGAGTACAATGCTGAATTGACACCTACTCGCATGCAACTACAAAGCATGTCTATGGGTCGTGATGAGAAGTTCAAAGAGTATGCTCAGAAATGGAGATACCTAGCAGGCAGAGTTCAACCACCCTTGTCCAATAGGGAGTTGGTTGATATGTTCATGGGAACACTGACAGGCCCATTCTTCAATCATCTGATTGGAAATTCTTCAGCCGGATTCACCGAGTTGATTTTGACAGGAGAACGTATCGAAGTTGGTATCAAGAGTGGAAAGATTCAGGTAGAGTCATCTTCAAATGCTGCGAAGAGATCTTTTGGTGGTAAGAAAGAGACTAATGTTGTGTATGGTCAGAAAAGCCGAGCCAAGACCGACCGTGCTCAATCGTGAGGCGGTTGTGATCTCGATCCTACATCAGCACAACCTCGGTGAGACAACAGCGTAGCGAGAATGCGCCACGAAGGCAGTTTACAAAGATCAACATGCCATTGTCGCAAGCCTTGCAACACATGTTGAAAGCAGAGCTGATTACCTTGAGGGGTCCTCCTCAAAACATCAACACTTCCTCTCTGAGATACAATCCTAATGCTAAGTGTGCTTACCATTCCAATAGCCTTGGACATAACACTGATGATTGTTGGGCTCGAAGAACAAGATTCAAGATATGATTGAAGCTAAGCGATTGAGTTTGATCCTCCTATTGAGACTCGAATGTGATCAACGCCTATGCCTAACCATGACAAGAGTTCCAATCTTTGTTGGGAAGATACTTATGTTTTCAACATAGATGACTTGAACATTCCTCGATGGTATTAAGAAGAATTTGCTACAAGGGGTTCACCGGGATGCCCGAGCTGTCGTTGGTGCCCATACGATGGTTGTGCTTGGTTGAGAAGACGTGTTCAGTGCATGATGAATAACCGTGAGATACTATTTCTGAAACCACCTGTGCAGAAGCTGTGTGAAGATATGTCTAAGTTGAAGATCAAAGATGTGAATGAAGCCGCACCATCTGTGTGGGATACCTTGGGGCAGCCAAGTGGAAAGTATGATTACATGGTGAAGTACACTGTTCCTGAGAGCTACAAGATTCCTATTGAAGATGTTAAGGCAACCAGATGGGGTGAAGATTTCCCAGAAGATTGTGATGATGTTAACACAATAAGGATTTCCTCTGCTGATCTTGTGCCTAGAGTGGCACCTCTCATTATTACTTCTCCCAGGCCAGTTCCATATTCCTCCGACAAGGCTATCCCTTGGAACTATGGGGCGGATGTTTATTATCATGGCGTCAAGCAAGACCCTCTAACCAGTGAAGACCTTACAGTTGAAGCTACCATTCCTGATATTGACAACATCACCGGATCAAGTAAGGTGACCAGAACCAGAAGAGTATTCTCTCCAGATATCTCTCCTCCAAAGACAACGACTCCACTCACATTCCGGCTATTCAATCCATTCCCAAGCTAGAGGAAAGAACCGGTGACTCATCACCTTTCAGACGAAGTACCAAAGGAAGTTGCTGAAGACACCTCCAAACAAGAAATGGAGGAAATTCTGAAGATTATCAAGAAGAGTGACTACAATGTTGTGGAACAGTTGGGACAGACTCCGTCCAAAATCTCCATGCTTGCTCTGCTCTTGTGCTCTGAGGCTCATGCCAACGCTTTGGTAAAGTTTCTGAAGAATGCTCACGTGCCGCAAGACACTACTACTGATCAATTTGAAGTTTGTATTGCTAGCCTGGCTGCCAACAACGGCCTAGGCTTCTCTAATGCTGATCTAACTCCTTCCGGAAAGAAACACAACAAAGCCTTGCACATCTCTGTTGAATGCAAGGGCACTACATTATCTCATGTTTTGGTGGATACCGGTTCTACTTTGCACATCCTACCAAAGACTGCTTTTGATCGACTTGATGTTGAAGGGATGGTTCTGAGACCCAGTGATATAATTGTGAGAGCTTTTGATGGTTCTAAGCGAACAGTACTTGGAGAGCTCATTACACTGTTAAAGTCGGTTCCACGACTTTTGACTCCATTTTCTTTGTCATGGACATCCGTCCGACTTATTCTTACCTACTTGGGCCCTTGGATACATGGGGTGGCTTTACCTCTACCTTGCATCGAGTTGAAATACCGGTGAAAGGAAGGTTGTTCGATATATGGTGAAGAAGTATATGGTCGGTCATCTCGTCATTCCGATACCTCGAGGTAGAGGGTGAATTCTTCGAGACTCCTTGTCAAGCTTTTGAAATAATCCCCAGAGTCATGCCTTTCGACTCTCCTGTCACTCCTGAAGCTACACAAGTTCCGCCTAGGATGACATCACTGAAGGATGCTCAAGCTACAGTTGAAGAAGGAGGTAGTACTATTTGGGGACAGTTCCCTGATCTTCCTTTCAAAACTGGCAAGAATGGTATAGGCTTCACCATCAAGGGTCGAAGATGATGCGCATGACGTGCCGACCAACTTCCTTTCGCATCGGCCAGTGGAATCCATGCTATAGAAGGCGGCAACGACTTGACATCGCAAGTGGATCTTCCCAACTCCAGCGGACTCGGCAATTGGAAGGCGAAGGCGTCATACCAATCTCCTTTAGACGAGGAGTAATTGCTCTTGTTTTGTTTTGCTTTTCGTATTTTCGTTTTGAACAATAAACTCTAAAGCCTAGTGCCTTACGGGGCATCGTGGCTCGTTTGCGAGGTTATTATCATCATTTGCATATTTTTATTCAATAAAATCGTTGGACTTTTGCATTCAATTGTTGTTTTCTTTCTTTTACTTTATCACCTTCAAAAGCTATGTGTTTCTTACACACACCCCGTGATACATTGCGAGAATCACTCTGAATCTCGTTGATACTGATTATGCTATTGCTAAATATGACTTGATAATTCGATCTACCAAGCGAAGCGAAGGTGAGGAAGATTGTGAAGTGCCGGAGAACTTGTCGATCTGCTACTGACAAGAAGATCGAGTTATCTGACCACAAGAGCGATTGAGGTTGTGAATTTGGGCGAAGGCAGAAAAGAGATCAAGATAGGGCGGGTCTTGAGAACAGTGTTAAAGAAAGGTTGGTACGGATGCTACGAGACTATATTGAGGTTTTGCTTGGTTATACGAAGACATGCGGTTTAGACATTGATATTGTGGTACACGGTTGCCAACAAAGAAGGTTTTCTCGATGAAGCGAAAGGTTAAATCATGCGTCGATGTCGAGAAAATCAAGGCCGAAGTTATGAAGCAGTTCAATGCAGGTTTCTTAGCTGTTACTTCCTATCCACAGTGGGTTGCAAATGTGGTTCCTGTGCCCAAGAAGGATGGCAAGGTACGAATGTGTGTGGATTCGGAGATCGAACAAAGCGAGTCAGAAGGCGATTTTCCACTCCCTCATATTGATGTTCTGGTTGACAACACCGCTCAGCATAAGGTTTTCTCCTTCATGGATGGTTTCTCCGGTTACAATCAGATCAAAATGGCTCATGAAGACATGGAGAAAACTACTTTCGTTACACAATGGGGCACTTTCTGCTACAAGGTTATGCCGTTCGGATTGAAACGCGCGCCACTTATCGGTGCTATGGTGACATTATTTCATGACATGGTTCATCACGAGATAGAGGTCTCGTCGGCGACATGATAGCTCGATCCGGTGAAGAAGAACATCTTGATCATTTGCAGAAACTGTTTGATAGGTTGAAGAAGTACAGACTAAGACTTAATCCTAACAAGTGTACCTTTGGAGTCAGATCCGATAAACTCTTAGGATTTGTTGTCAGTGGTAAAGGTATTGAAGTTGATCCAGCCAAGGTTAAAGTTATTCAAGAAATGCCAGCTCCCCGCACCGAGAAGGAAGTCAGAGGTTTCTTGGGTCGATTGAACTATATTTCCAGATTCATTGCACATCTAACTGCTACTTGTGAGCTAATCTTCAAATTACTGAAGAAATATCAAGTAGTGGAATGGAACGATGATTGCCAGATCGCTTTTGACAAAATCAAGGAGTACCTACAGAATCCTCCTATCCTGATGCCGCCTATCGAAGGAAGACCTCTTATCATGTACTTGACAGTGTTAGAGAATTCAATGGGGTGTGTGTTGGGGAAACAGGACGAGTCTGGTCGAAAAGAGCATGCAATATACTACCTTAGCAAAAAGTTTACCGACTGTGAAACAAGATACTCACAGCTCGAGAAAACTTGCAACGCTTTGGCTTGGCTGCTCGCCGACTAAGGCGGTATATGTTGACCCACTACCTTGTTGATTTCCAAGATGGATCCGATAAAATACATATTTGAGAAACCAGCTCTCTCGGGAAGAATAGCAAGATGGCAAATGATCTGATGAATCGACATCGATACTTCTCGGAAAGCGATCAAAGGAAGTATAGTAGCCGATCATTTGACTCATCAAGCCGTAGATGACTATCGATCTATGCAGTTCAATTTCGAGATAAAGATGTCTTACTAATTCTTGATTGCGAAGAACCGAGGCGGACGAAGGACACGAACAAGGATCCCGATGGACCATGGTCTTTGATGGAGCCTCAACGCGCTTGCAATGGCATTGGCGCCATCATTACATCCCTACAGGGGACATCGCCTTTCACCCAGATTATGTTTGATTGCACTAACAACATGGCGAATCTGGCGTGCATCATGGGTATTAAAGGCTATTGATTTAAGAATCAAGTCCTTGCAAGTATATGGAGACTCGGCTTTGGTGATCGGTCAGATTAAGGCGAGTGGGATCGAAGCATCGAATCTCATTCCGTATCGAGCATGTTAGAGTTTCATCCCTTACTTGAAGAGATCACTTTCAATCACATTCCACGAGAAGAGAATCGGTTGGCGACGCATTGGCTACTATGTCATCTATGTTCAAGGTCAGATGGGACAACGAGGCTCCCGGATCATCATTGAGAAGTTTGACGAACCAGCATATTGTTATGAACTTGATACAGAAGAAACCTTGGTACTACGACGTGAAGAGGTATCTTGAGACTCGGGAATATCCGAGGGCATCATCAATGATAAAGTTCTTGAGAAGGTTTGCATCAAATTCTTCCTCAACAACGGCATCTTATACAAACCACGACTTGTGCTTACTCATTGCGTGGAAGGAAAACAACAGAACATATCATGGAAGAGTTACACAAAGGCGCATTTGGTACCCACTCCAGTGGGCATACGATGGCTAAGAAGATTTTGAGAATAGGTTACTATTGGTCCACCATGGAAGGATGTCACGCTTCGCGATCTTGTCACAAATGCGGTTATGCGAGACAAAGCGTACCTCGGTACCTCGAATGTTCTAACAGCTCCTTGGCCTTTCGCAATGTGGGGCATTGACATGATCGGAGAAATTAAGCCCATAGCTTCCAACGGACATTGTTTCATCCTTGTGGTAATTGACTATTTCACCAAGTGGGTGGAAGCAGCCTCGTTTGCATCTGTTACCAAGAATGTTGTGGCTCGATTCATCAAGCATAATCTTATCTATCGGTATGGCACTCCCGAAAGGATTATCACGGATAATGGCTCTAATCTCAACAACAAGATGATCACCGAACTCTGCACGCAGTTCAAGATCAAGCATCACAACTCTTCTCCATATCGGCCTAAGATGAATGGCGCAGTGGAAGCCGCCAACAAGAACATTAGGAAGATTATACAGAAAATGACAGTGACTTATAAGGATTGGCATGAGATGTTACAATTTGCTCTTCATGGTTATCGCTTTTCTGATCGAACATCGGCGAGGCAACCCCTTCTCTCTTGTATCTGTATGGAGCGATCCTACCCATCGAGGTTCGAGATACCCTCAACGAGTCCTCGGGGCCGAGTTAAGCGAAGACGATTGGGTCCAGACTCTCCTTGACTAGATTAACTTGATTGATGAGAAACGACTCGCATCCATCTGCCATGGACAGATCTATCAGAAACAAATGATCAGAGCATTCAACAAGAAGGTCAAGCACCGAGTTTACCAAGTCGGTGATTTAGTAGTCAAGCGCATCATTCTTCCACAAGGTGATCCCAGGGGCAAATGGACTCCCACCTATGAGGGACCATTTGTAGTCAAAACAGTATTTTTCGGCGGAGCTATGATACTTAGCACCATGGATGGTGAAGACTTCCCACACCCTGTGAATGCAGACATAGTCAAAAACTACTATGCATAAAAGAGACCCGCTAGGTCGACTGGCCTAGGCAAAAATAACGGCATCCTGGCGAACCAAAAGGGTTCGGGAAAAAGTTAAGGATATATACAAAAAAATGTACACCCGGCAAGTCGAAAACCTGAAAAGGCGGCTTGGGCAAAAGGCATCCGGTGGGCGAAAACCGAAGAGGCGGTCTAGGCAAAAGTTAGGGATTTTAAGCGTACGACTATGTCTCATCCAGATCACCTATTTCCAGACTACTATCAGCACTCAAGATTCAAATGGCAAAAATCAGTCTACTCACTTTCTACTGACAGCAAGGAGATGAGATAGTTAGAATATATGAGTACTAGCATAGTTGGAACTTAACGAGATTGTTTCCGCATAGCTTTTTACTTTTCTTGTGTACAAACAGCTTGGCCATACGCCACATTTCAAATAAATACAAGTTCTTTCTCTTTACAATATTTGTTGTTGTCGTTTGCATAAAGTCCAATGTTTGCTTTGAATGATTATATGCATCTAACAATAAAAATCTATTCACAAACATGCGAAAAGTGAACAAGCAAAAGTAATTACTACAGACTCCAGGAATTGAGATGACGACGAAAGTCACCAATGCATTCCCCCACAGAGGATAATCCCCACAGGGGTGTCACTCACCACAAACCTTCCCCAGCGGTGTAGCAGTGAATCCACGAGCAGTGATTCCACTCAACTTAACCAGATTACACCCGTCTTCGAGCAATAACATTTCATCCCCGTAGAGTATTTATCCCGACAAGATATCTCTCAACGATTCCCTTTTCCCGGTGTCGGACTTGAAACTTGGTCGGATAGTGCACGGAGGAAACCTACATCTTTATTCCCAGACGGAGATTACAACGGGCTTGAGATCCTTCTAACGGTCTCCGTAACTACAAATACTCTCCAAGATTTACACAAAATCCCGGCGAATAACCCTAGACTTCTCCCCAGCGGGGTCTATGCAGGATCCTCGGGTGTATCTCTACGCCCTCAAGACTTGGCCAGATAACGCACCAGAGGAATCAAGGTTATCTTTCTTCTCAGGATTTCCATCCTCAAACAGAAGTCAGAAGTCCCCAAGCAGAACATCCGCATCTTCTTCAAGATGGATATGTTTTGAAATACCACAACATCTATCATTCATACATTTCTTGTAAAAGTCATAATACATGCATATGTCATTCATACACATCATCATGCATCATACTTCGCATAAACAGGTGAAAATCACTTCCGACGCATACGGGTCCAAGATAAATACCCGAATCCAGACGGGAGAACTATCTGAAAGACCGCCCTAGTTGTCCTCCGACAACTGGTCCAGGATTAAGACCCAAATCCAGACGGGAAAACTATCTGAACGACCGCCCTTGTTGTCCTCCGACAACATATCCAAGATTAATGCCCGAAGTTAGACGAAAAAACTATCTGAACGATCACAAGTTATCCTTCGATAACAGGCAGTGGATCAATGCCCGATGCACAACAGGGAATATATCCACATTTTGCCAACTACTATCCTCTCAGAGCAATCGACACGAAGGATTATTCTGACTCTCTATTATTATCAACAGCAACTACAGGGTCTAGCGTACGACTCAGTTGCCTTGGATGGCATCTTAAGCCCATCTTCGACTACTTGTCAACATTTCTCCACTTTCAGAATGCTGCATATTTGGTTAAAAAACCAATACAAACCAATAACTTCATTCAAAGGTGAGCACGAAGTCTAACGTACGACTCCCTCCGGATGGCATCCTAAGCCCATCTCCATGCTCCTTTCACTTCCAAAAAAACGTCTACAGGGCCTAGCATACGGCTCACTCTCCAGCATCGATCATTCCAAATGGCATCTTAAGCCCATATCCGTCGGATCTCCTATTCAGACAACAATCTCGAGTCTAGCGTATGACTCCTTCCCCAGCTTCTCCAAATGGCATCTATAAGCCCATTCCCGCATCATCAGCCAACAGCGAGTGCAAATTTTCAGGTGTACTCGAGTGTTCAATCATCTTCTACCTCCAGGTCACGAAAGGCAAGCATGCCAATCTAACCCTTCCAGTACAAGAAGATTGAACAGGGGCAGCTGTCATACCCCAAAATTTGCCCTCCATCTTCTCAAGACATTCCATACATCCATGCTCAAGGATTCCTCAAAGGTTGATCAGACAAACCCTCTCCTAGACAATCAACCCAAACTAGGGTTTGGCAATTCTCAGATCAAGATGAACTTCCAACACCTCCAATGGCCTTCATGCCTCCTCATATGCTTCAAAGATTCTCCATGTCAAGTTTCAAGCCTCAGAAGTCAAGTTTCCTCAGACAATTGCTCAGATGGTTGAAAATTAGTTGTATTGGACAAAAAGTCAACTGTGGTCAACATACAGTCAAACTTCATGATTTTTGGTCAACATCCTCATTTTGAAGTTACATTCATCATTTGATCAAAGGTTGATCATGATTCATCAAGAAAACTCAAGATTTGCCCAAAAGTCAAACTTTCCAAATTAGGGTTTCTTAGTGAAAAGTCAACCAAACTTTGACTGAGCATAACTTCTTCATAATTTCTCAGAAATTTTTCCACCACCTCTTGTTTTGAGGGAAATTCAATTCTCTACAACTTCATGTCTCACAAGAATGTTCAAAAAATGCTTCATTTGGAAGGTATGGATCAAAACATTACAGATCCTTTTCAAAGTCAACAAAAAGTCAACATTTTGTTTTGAAGATATATTGAGAATGGAAACTCCAATTGAGATGAAACCAAAGATGTTGGTTAGAGGACTCTTAGTGCTTTTCAAAAAGTCCAAGAACACTAAAAAATGTGGAAATTTGAGCAAGATACACTATTCAGAAGTTTGGCATTTTTGAACAATTGCACAACAGGAGATATTGGTCAAAATGCAATTTTTTCCAAATGGGCCTATAATCTTATGATCCAAACTTGATCATAATATTATTTGTGATCTATTGATGCTTGGCCATGACATTTTTTTATTTTATTGATTTATTTTTGAATTTTAAATCATTTAATTCAAAATTAAATTATATAAAATATGAAAATAAGATATTTTTCCAAAAGGGGTGAATTTATATCATACTTGAGGTCCAAGAAAGCCCATGGAACATGCCAAATTCGTGCTAGCCTTCACATTGAAGAGAAAATCAAATTTTCTCCAAAATTTGATTTTATTTGAAAAATATTCAATGCACATTCAAGATCAAATCTTTTTTCCTTCTTTTTCCTCTCCTAATACAATCTATAAATAGCCAGCAAGCTGCATCACAAGAGACACAAAACCCTAGCCCTTACAACAACCCACACTTTGCCAAATTTTTTCAAGCATTGTCAAATTTCGAATTTCATTCTCCAGCCGGTTTCAAGGTGTTCTAAGGATCAAAACGTGTTCCTTGATATCCCAGCGAACAAAATCGACTCTTACTTGAACCAAACCCATCCGAATCGTTGCCCATACATTGCTCCGATTTGGTAAACTTTTGAAATTGATTTCATTATTCATGCATTATTAACGTTTCTTGTGTGTTTGTATGAACTCGGGGCATCAATAGGTCATGAATGAACCATCTCATGCAAGTTTAGGCGTGTGAAACTTCGAAACACCATAGTTAGGGCATTACGAGTGTTTGTTCGGGATCTTATAGGCACTTTCAATTGAAACTAACACCTCCATCGTGACCCTCGATTTAGGGGATAGGGTATTCTTTTCTCTTTTATTTCGCTTATTTCGCGGTTTGGATTTCTTGCCGGGAGGAGGGAGCTAGGGCTCGGCGTGATTGACTTGGCCGGCGTAAGCATGCGTGGCGCGATCGTTCGATTCGTTCATTTGAATTAACCGGGTCCACGGTGCGTGTCTTGACTTCACCAAGCGACGGCGTGTATGCTCATATTCACGTGTTTCGATCCCATGACAAGAATGCATGATGGCGCTTGTTATTAAGTATTGGATTGAGAAGATGCTCTCAAGGTCCCGATTCGAACCATGCGGGACGGTTTCCTTTCTTTTCACAAACTCTCATATTTCAACTATTTTCATATTTTCTTTTTATTTAATATTCTCATTCATTTTAATTTAATTTCAATAATTTTTATCATGCATTAAAAAACACCAAAAAATATTTTTCTTTTTTGCATTATTTTTAGAAAATGTTTATTTAATTTATAAAATTAAAAATATTATTTTTGCATGCATATTTAATTTAATTGTTAATTTATCATTTAAATCACTTTTAATTGATTTTTAATTATTAAATTAACTCCAAAAAATCCCAAAAAATTATTTTAGCATATTAATGTCATTTCCAGCATGAAATATTTTTCTCATTCAAAAATTATTATTTTTACTACCATTTTCCTCTTATTCGATTTCCTCGTATTTCCCGATTTCTCATCTTTCCACAGGTTATCTCGTTTCGGACGATTTCTTTTTATCGTTTTCCTTTTTCCAATTATGTAATTGCCTATGGGATGTAATAGTTTAATTAGGACTTTTACTTTCCGCATTTTAAATTATGTATCTGCCTCAAAGCCATGTAATAGCGTAGGATTTAGCTTTCCGCACTTTACCTTTCCGCATTTACTTTCCGCACCTATAAACTGCTAGTAATTAGGCGTGTATGGCAAGATAAAATTGAACATAGTTCATTCTTAACTTCAAGATAAAATATCTGAATCGACACACTCTTTTCACACATGCACCCCTTAGGGTAATTCTCTCTCGATGCCTTTCGAATTCAAATGGTCAAGTCCCTCGAACGTAGAGGTATCCTAGCACCGTTGCCTTCAAAACAAATCATCATAGTCCCTTGATACAAAGATCATAGACCCGCGATGTCGCCTCGAATACATGATCTTGACCCTCGATTGTCGCCTCTGAAAATGATGATAGTCCTTGAATGTGCTAGGATACTTCCTCAAGTTGCTTTCTATGACCATACGATGTCCCTTGAATGTCCACTTACATCCAGCGAATGGAGTTACCTACCAACTAATGGTATGGATAGTGCTATTCTAAAGGGCGTAAAATAATACAAACGACCAATTAAAGGTAGGTAATAAGATTTTTAGTTGCTTGCTCAAATCAAATACTTTTTAAACCTCACACTTTTTGTCAAAGTTCAAACTCTTTTCAAAACGAAACATTTCCAAACACTTTGTATACATTCCTACATGAATCATTACAAAGTCAAAGCGAAATGCCTTTTCAAAACATTTTTGTCAAACACACAGAAAGCACAATTTTAAAGTGATCTAAAGAGCAACTAAGAGCCCGTAGATAACTACGGATGGAAAGGGGGTGCTAATACCTTCCCTTTCATTCTCTACTCGAATCTAACGAAGGTCTTTTTCTGTACTTTTTACCTTCCCTTAATTGGATAAAAGAAAAGTCGGTGACGACTCTTGCTATCCGCACATTTGCGATACAAAAACCTACAAAGTCAGTTCACCGTATTACAAGGTTGAAACCCGATGAAGATTTATTGTCGCCGCCATGCATTTTAGTTTTCCTCTTATTTTGCTTTTGCAATTGCCTCATTTCAGGAATTGCCTCCTATTGTACTTGCCTATTTACAGGCCTACTTCCAATTAATAAAATGAGTTTTTGCTTGTCAATTAATTTCTTGCATTTACTGATTTATTTGCGAAAGACGTTCAAAGTTTTGTGGTAAAGTTTTGCATATATAAACATTGTTGGTTTTACCATGATCAGAAACTTTTGAATATTATTTTGAAACTTGAGTGACCTGGATGGCAGGAAAATTTGTCGCATCATGCCAGGGGCATTCCACTAACACTGTGTTGTAGGAATTCTCCCAGGTTTGCAGATGTCCAGATGCACCAAGCTGGAGACCGATTGAAGAATTCCCCGGTGAGTCTTTTCCCAGACAGAAGGTAGTCTCCAGGAGTTCTCGAGTATTCCCTTGAATCAGTAAAGTCAGCCAGTGCTTTGCGCCAAGGGTCATTGATGGGTATCTTCTCATCATCCCCAACGGAGTCCATTCTTTCCTCCCCAGTGAGCACAGATGAAAGATCTTTGATGTCTTTGACGAGTTTCCCCAGCAAGTGTTGTCTTTGACGAAGATTTTTACTGCGGTACATTGCACCAATCCCTAGTACGAGTCGTCGATGTCCATCTCGGTGTTGGATTCCCCGATTGATGTTCATCAAAATCTCGAATATGCTTTGATAAAAGATTGCATCTTTTTATCCCCTATGGAGACGATATCTTAATTATTAATCGCGGATTTTTCATCCTCAGTGGGTTCGCATTTTGATCACAGATGTCCATCCCTAGGGTCCGCATTTTCTGATATCCCTAGTGTGTGAGTGCCAGTCTACTCTGATTCTTCCCTAGGTGGAGTTAGGGCACATCTCTCCTGACATCCCCAGTAAGTCGGCATGTCGTTGTCTCTCCTCAGTCGGAGTCTTGATGGGTAACAGTGTGTTAAATGGAAATTTCTAAATACGTTTGAGGGTACTGCTTAAAGGAAAATGTCCCTACAAGTTAAGAGCCGATCTTAAACGAAGATAGTTTCTTTGGGAAAGCCTTATAAAGACAAGTTAGAAATATCAGAAAACATGTGTCGACTGAAGAGGTTAGTCAAAGAACCAACCAAATCGACCATACAGACAGAAGAAATAAACAAGACAAACGCGTTGAAAACAAACCACATCGACAAGATGGGAAAATGATGATTGTTGGTCGATTCGACATAGTTTGGGTCAAATGAAAGAGTTGGTCGAAGGATGGATGCTGTCGAAGATGTAGGCCAAGGGACTTAGGAAATATTATTATTTCCTAAAGATATATCGAAACCAGAAGCAGTTAGTCCTTTCTGAAGTCACGAAGCGGGAAAAAGTCAAAATGTGGAGATCATGGGCAGTTACTTCAGAAGATCGTGGTTCTGAAGCGCTAAACGAATGGCGAAATCGTGTGTAGCAGTTCTCTTTAGTTTGAATCTCGTCCGTTGATTACTCTTAGCAATTACCTTGTAAAATACTATAAATAAGTCAGTCTGTTAGAATTTTAGGGTGTTCACTCGTATTCTCTAATTGCTTACCAAAACTCTGCCCACTTCCCCACTAAAGGAAGAAAGAGTTATTGAGCTTTTGATGTACGTGAATCACCATATTTACTTTCAATGCAATCAATTTATGTTTAAGTTTTATCTTTACTATCTTATTTACTTTCGGCTCACTTTGAACAACCTTTTATTGAATACTTCAACGTCAATTGTTGGTCACGAGTCACCAATTAGTGATTAGTTGAATCCAGTGCCTGTTGTCGGTTAGCAGGTGGTCGAAATTCTGTGTGGAAAGCCATTATACTGTTTCCCTTGGTCTCTAAAAACCGTTTCTTGGTCAAGGTCTATTTCTATTAGAATCAGTATAATATACCAAATCTTAGCACATGTCTTAAGATCAACTAGTCGATCTTGCGAGTAACCCTTAGTCTTAGGACCTAGGGAGGACCAGTGGTTGTTTACCATTTTCCACAATAAACATGGTGGGAGGTCTTCTTCAAGTATCTCCTTTGTTTCCCAGGGGATCATTTTCCAGCAGATAGTTTCCCATGATATCATCTCCTCATCATGTTTGCCTGGTGGAATTCATTCTCTCCAAGTGATCTCTTGATTCTTCAGCTTGGCCGTATCCTTGGTTGATTGCCAATGCTATCTCCCCAGTGAATTATCATATTGAAGTTGATCATTTTGTGACCTTTGGTCTCTAGTTACTTTTATCTTTTTGCAAGCATGCATCATCTATATTGCATTAGTTTACACTAAATTCACACACTGCACAGAGTTATAAGCCAGGAGTATTAGTTCTTGTCCCCAATGGTGTTAATACTTCCCTCTGAAATCCTAGCAAGGATTTTCCTTTGGTGTGTGGAATCTTTCTTTGGAATCTGTTGTGTCCCAGTTCTTCCTGGCGCAATATGTTCATTGTCTCCTTTGGTGTTGAGACTGCCAGCCCTTACCCTAGTGCAACGCGTATTCAACGTTAAAAGTAAACCCTACACTTATTTTCTCCTTTTCGCACAAGAGTTGATTCGCTATCAATTCTAGAATAGGTCTGAGTATTACGCTCTCTCCTATTGGCATGATACAAATTACCCTGTGATTTGTGCATGGAGTTTGGTCCGCATTTCCAATCTTCATCTTCGTTGAAACTACCAGCACGTCCCCTGGTGCAACGTTCTTAGGACAGGTTCTTCCTCTGTGCCTTTTCAGGAACAAGAATACACTTGTTTCTCTCCTTAGAGTACAACGTTCTGAGTCAGTAAAGCCTAATCGGCATTCTCTATCCTTCGCATCACAAACCCGTCCGGTTATTCCTTGGCGTAATGTGGTTAGTCTAGTCAGTGTATCTAGTCTTTGTTTCCACTAGCATGTCATCTCTCCTTTGGCATTATGGGTCATCTTTTGAGAACAAGAATACACTTGTCTATCTCCTTCGTAAAGCCTAATTGGCATTTCCTGGTCTTTGCATCACGATCGTCCAGTTATTTTCTAGCGTAATGTGGTTAGTCTGGTTAGCATATCTAGTCTTTGCTTCCGCTCGCGTGTCATCTCACCCCTAGCATTGTGGATTAAATTGGGTAAAGGCCAATTCTTTTTAGGTCAGGGTTACACCTGTACCTGTAGTCGCAGAATTCAACATTTATTTTGTGCTCTCCTTCGTTGTGACCCAGTTAAGCCCTGACACAACATATCCTTTTCTCTAGTGAGGCTCATTGGAATTTTAAAAGTTCACACTTATTTCTTGGTGAAGATTTTGGGATTCAGAGCGTAAATTTTCGAGTCCATTTTGGTATTCAATCACCTCACATCTTATCGCTCGAAAGGAAGACGCCAACTTAGCTCTCAAGCCTGAGGATGATTGAATAGGGGCAGCTGTTGTACCCCAAAATTTACCCTCTTCTTTCCCGTGCTTCTGGATTATAATTCGATTGCATACACATACATGTAGTCTCATGGATAGCATTGATCATGAGGTTACCAGGCTCAAGGTATCCCAAATGGCAAACAAAAAAAGAATTTATTGCTTATTTCTCAGTAAAGTGAATCTTGAGTTTTCGGCGCATTTTGGGCACTCTAGAAGGTGTATCTCTCAGCTCGTCGGGTATTTTCTGATGATTTTCGACTGGAAATTCCCTATCATTATTATCTACAAATTTCGTTTGAATCCGGAGGCAAACTGCGTGAGGAAGGTCCCCAAAGAAATTGATTTCTCCAAAGCATTAAATTGAATTTTAGTGTTGAACCGTGCATTCTTCCCACTAAAAGGCCTTTATCTCCTAGCTGGAAACTCGGAATTGAGCGGGACCGATTTCTAAAATTCCGTATCAGAGCCCTCCACAACTTTGATTTGAAACTCCAGAGCTGATTCCTCACCAATCAATACCATAATTTTATTCTTCGGAGTTGATTTTTGAGCTGAACCGAGCATTTTTCATCTGATACGCGAAGTTCAAAAAATCATATCTCGCTCGATTTTCATCGAAACAAGGTGGTACCAGTGCCAAAATTTCACAAATTTCGTTAACTTCGATTGTCTCAAAAATGCTCACTCACAAATTTTGATCAGAAGACCCTCGTTCGAGAGATTTTCTCCGAAGAGCGCATTGAAAATTCTGCACGTGTCAGTAGCCTAAAAATTGTGCTGAAACTTCAAAAATTCGCATCACCTTGATTGTTCACCCGATCAAGTCGAAATTTTGGTTTATGCAAGCAAAATTGCATTCCGAACACTTTTTGTTTACATTCCGACTTCAAATTCCGCACGACTTTGGCTGTTTCAGATTAATTACGAAAATTATTCTGATAATCATGATTTAGGCTTGATCATTGGATCTAGGCCCAACTCCAAGAACTATAAATAGATTTTTGCCTTCACAAATCACAACAACACAATCATTTGCTTAATTTTCACTACCAATCACACTCCAATTCTCTCTCAAAGCAAAATTCAAGAACGAATTTCAAACTTGACTTTCCTCAACAACCACCACGGGCGGACCTACGACACTGTCACCCGCTGCGGTCGCTAAGCGCGCCTCACCACGCTAAGCGCACCCTGCGATTTTTTATTTTCTCATCGCAACTTCATCACATCGAATCTTGATATTCTTCTCCTTCTTCTGCTCGAATCTGACGTAGAAGGAATTGTTTTCTCTTGATTTCTCTTTAATTTCAAAATTCAAGGATTTCCTCTTCCTCTCCTTCAATTCACCATTGAAGACTTCAAGCTTCTTCAAGAGTTCAAGGTTGATTTCAAGGATTATCATCAATTTGATGCTGATTTGGTATTTTCTTTGAAAAGCACAAGGAATTCCTCTTCAATTTGATTCAAACTTCAAGTTCAAGTAAGTGTTTAGTTCAATTAAGCACTTATTTTAAGCTATTATTGACTTTTAGCTTTTCTTGAAATTGAATACTGTTATTGCTTGCAAATTCAATATAGATTCCGATTTGAGAATTTTCATTTTTGAATTCTTTGATTTGAATTGGATTTTGCAACGTTATTTGTGTTGGTGTGAGGATTTTTGTACATAGCATGCACTTACATTTGTGCATTTGTATTCACCAAAAATTTAGGCCACAAGTTCATGCATCTTGCATCATCTATGATGTTCTCATGCATTAGGGAGTATTTTGGTTGTGTGGTTTGCATTGATTCATGATGTTTTGAGGTGAATTTGCATCTGAAGTGCGTCGACATGTAGATTTCAAGGCATCTTGATCACTAGGTACATTGTGCATTGTATATAAATTCATGAATATGCATTCCAAGTGTTTGTGTTAATGAATAACCTAGACTTGACATGAGCTTCCAATACTTCTTTGTAGCATGACTCGCTTGTGTTGATTCCTTGCATATGAGCATTAGAATTATTGTTTCAACTTGCATTCTTAACATGTTCATACATGATTCTTGCACATGAGCATTAGAATTGTTGTTACAACTTGCATTCTTAACATGTTCATACATAACCTTGCACGTGAACCTTAGAATTGTTGTTTCAACTTGCATTCTTAGCATGTTCATACATAATCTTTGAATATGAGTGTCGTACCCCAAAATTTACCCTCCTAAGCTCAGTGTTTTATCTTCAGGAAGTGAATTTTTTTTGGGTTTGTAGTTGTGAGGAATGATCGTGAGGCATCCCTTCTTCAAGGAATACACTCCTTTGAATTTCGTCATTGCACAAGTGATCACGACTTTATCGTCTATTAATCGGGAGACTGCAAGTGCACAGTCCTATCGCATAGTTTTAAAAGATATCGAACCCACAGAGACTATAAATCGATCTATTGTTATCCTAAGTTACGGTATATAGCTAAGGCGAATAATTCTTTTGGATAATGGTTAAGGAAAAATATAAATAAAACGGATATCGATACGTAATATAGTGAACCTAAGCGGATTTAATCGAACCTAAGCGTATAAAGATTGTTAACTTAATTGCTCTGTAGAGATTATCAGTTTAAAATCCCTCAACTCACACTTTCGTGGTCTTATCTCGGATTATAATCCTAAAGCCCTATGCCTGCTCTCGCTAGCCCATAAGTGTTTAGAAAATATTCTTTGAAAACTTAATAAGATCTAATTCGTTTTAAAGCGCTCTCGCTGTATTTAAATCGAATGCCTAACTTTAGCTATCAGGTTAAAACCTCACACTTTCGTGGTCTCGATCCTAACCTATTCTACTTTTCTTACTTTCGTAACAAAAAGATTGATTTTAATTACAAAAAGTCATAACCAGAAATTAAGTTAATTAATATTTTAGCCTGGGAACAAATTAATTCCTACTCTTACTGCTATTACATACCGATACCTACACGGTTTAGCCAGACATATTTATAAATTCGGACATGCATAAATAATAAGGTTCAATATATTTAAACATTTCCATAATCAAATAAATAAATATCAGGCACAATATTTTAAATAAAATAAATAATTATATTAAAAACCTGAAAATAAGAATACTGGAATAATCTTGTTCTTCGAAATAAACGAACATTCCACCACAAGTCGGCTGGATCTGCTCGGAGACTTCTCGAATTGAAAGAAAAATACGACAAGGAATAAAAAGCACATGATCTAACGTAAGGTTGGATCAGTGAAAAATACACATCAATTTCCGGTGTAGAAATTGTCGTGAGAAAATTATAACAACTTAGAACTAAAAAAGAAAATCGAAAACGGAAATGGAAAATAAAATAGTATTACAAAACTGAAAAGAAAATAAAATTGCGAATAAAGGAAAAACGATTGTTCGGTAAGAATGTCGACCCTTCCTCTGTGACTTGTATGTTGTATTTATAGCTTCACTTAGTAACTTCTTTTTTTCAATCTTGTACGAAAAACAAATGGTGATCGTGTGTAAAACTGCCAGAACATTGGACGGATGCCTCCACTTGAAGAAGGAAGTGTGAGACGTGGGTCTCACATCATGGAAGGACTAGGAGACGTGGGTCTCCAAGAATGGAGATGGTGGGCTCCTGAGTGGGAGGCGGGCGCCTCCTTGCTGATTGGGAGAGTGAGGCGACCGTCTCACACAGACGTGGCAAGTGGACGTGCGTCCTTGTCTTCTTCAGCCCGCGCGTCTTTGGGCTTCTCTTATGGGCCTGGCTTGCTTCGTTTACATAATTGTTTTCTCCTTCTTAACTCCTCATTTTGCTATATCACCCCTTTTCTTCATTCCTTTGGCTTTTTAATAAGATTTTTCCTCAATTTTATTTCTTTGCTCAATTGATCTTTATTTAATACAAATACGAAACAAAAGAATACCAGCGTAATACGAAATAAAGAGAATAATTAAATAAAAATAGTAAAATTATCCATGAAAATTAAGTCAAATATATTATATAAATTCGTGTTATCAAACTCCCTATACTTAAACCTTTGCTTGTCCTCAAGCAAAAAGTAAAATGAAAGTCACTTAAGCATTTGTCAAGCGAAATAGGACACTTCAATTACGTACTTGGTTGCAATTCACTTCTTTGTTGGACAACTCAAGTTTAGACTTGACATCCAAAATTACAGTAAAACACTAGATAACCCCATTTATGCGAACCAATTTAGGTCATGTATTATAGTGGCCTAATACTTTCGTTTCGTTTCACCGTTTTCATTACAGTGCAATCACGTTAAGCCCTTTACCTTCAGGTGGAGTAACGGTTAGTGGATTTGATCTCTATAATCCAGCTAGGAGTTCTGGTACTTAAATTAGGTACTCCTTTATCCAATTACAAATTGCGGGGGATCGGACCGTCGTCATACCAAGTTCGACCGAAACCGAACCAATTCATAATGGATTGTTTGCATAACGATTTTATAGTTTCATAACTTTGGATTAAATGATCTGGTAAGGACCATCTAACTTAATAAGTGCATCTTCTGATAAAAATTTCTCTTAAAAATCTTGATCAATCACTTATATTCATTGATTCTCCACGTAGTTTGTCGTCTAAGGCGGTGCCGACTGCTTTTATAAACTACTCAGGATTACTTTAAAACTAAGTCTTAAGGTGTTGGTATAATAAGTACTTAAACTGATCTAACGCGTTGGGGTTTTGAAGTGTTTGGACGATAACGATTTTGCTTTAGTCGCGCTCGAGTTCGTATTTATAAAAATAAGCAACCTTAATACTAGTTGAGTATGTCAAGATATACGTTTAAATTTTTTCGTTATGGCTCAAGAAAAAGGAAGAATTCGAATAAGCACGAGAATTTTTACATAAAAGATTAAAATTACATAAACATGAATTTTATTAAATGGAAATTTTGCAATACAGAAAAAGAAACAAAAGGGAAATACTAAATAGAGCAAAGAAAATAAAAACGAACTAAGAAATGTTCTGACTCCCCTAAACTTAAAATGAGCAATGTCCTCAATACGATAAAACCAGGAGAATCAGAAGGGAGGAGGGTGATCACTCGTCGCTTGGGTTATTTCGTCCTCTTGCTCCTATGCCTCTAGTACGAGGTCGTTGCTACCTGTCAGAATCAGAATCGTTAAGATGAAGAGCATCCGCTATGCGAGCATTCAACGCTTCGAAGTGACAATCGTTTTGAAAAGCATACTCGCGTTGTTCGCGCTGTAACTCTCAAACAAGACATAAAGTCTCAGCCTGGCATTGTTCCATTGCTAGGAACCGTTGATCTTGCCGATTCATGGCAGCATGCATGGCATCGAAATTAGCAGCCTGCGGAGGATTTTCTTGAGGTGGCTACGCAGCAGGTGCATTAAGAGCAAAACGCCAATTATTGCGGTTTCGAACATCGATCTGATATGGACAAGGCAGCACAACACCGGGCACCAGACGTCGGTTGATCATTAAAGTGTACCGGCCATCTTGGCGAGGGGAGATAATATGGGAATCACGATAGTAGATAACATCTAATAGATTTGCAGGCATCATAAATTGTCCAATGGACAGAAGCTCGTTGGATAAGCCTAAAGCAAAAGTTAAAGATGTGATGATTCCACCGAAAACAAAGGGGTTGGTACCTGCCGCATTGACGCATGTATGAAAATGGCTTAGCATGAAAGGAGCGACGTTGATGGCATTCCCGTTGAGGGCACATAAAAGAAGGAACATTTCATTTTGGTTGACCTTGTGGTTATTGGTCCGACCAAAAATTGTGTTCGCGAGGATACGGTGAAAATACCTCAGAGCGGGATTATGAATATGAGAAGCATAAAGATCTCGCCAACTTTCAGTGGGTTGACCGGTCAGATCATGCCATAGAGAGAAACCAACTTGATCCCAAGAAATGTCGTTGTCGGCATCGAAAGGTTTATAGTGAACATTTTGACCTCTAGTGAACTGTAAAAGTTCAGCGATCCTTTCTTTATCAATAGAATACTCTTGGTTAAACATGCAGAAATTGGCGGTGCCGGTGGTGTATGGATCGTCAGGAGGCGTGATGTAAGAGAACAGAGGAATTCAAACGGCGGTTGAAGGTTGGAAATGGATTTGAATAGAGATTAAGCAAACCCGTGTTTGTAAGCATAAAAGTGATGCTCTCCGTCATACCCAAAGTATCTAAACAGTCGATGTCCACATATTTGGTGGGAAAAACCGAACGTGAATAGAATTTCAAGTATTTCTGTTGTTGTTGACCGTCATCGTTTTCCCGAAACACAATGGTGGATAAATCAGGTGGAGGTCGGTCGGGTTTCACTTGAATATGTGTGTTTCTTGGAGCCATGGAAGAGAGGGTAATGAAGGATAAAAAGGGAGAAAGATGGAGTGGATGAGAGAAGAATATATGAGGAGTAAATGGAAGGGATGTGAAATGAGAAGAAATGTGGAAGAATATTTATAGTGGTTTGAGATTTAAGAGGAATAAATTATAATTATAATATGTTGGGAAATAAAGAGGGAAAAGTTTGAATGGAAATATCGTGGGAAATGAAAAGAAGAATATTTTGATGGAATAATAAATAAGAGTTGAATGGGAGTTAATTGTGGGAAATGAAAAGAAGGGAAACGAATGAAACATAGAAAGACAAGGAGACTAGAAGAGACAACACGCATGAAGCACAGGACAGAGGCGGGGGCCACAGATGAATGAGACGTCCGTCTCATAAAGTTGAAAGGCAAGAGAGATAGGGGGCGGTCG
Organism: Vicia sativa; assembly: GCA_021764765.1. Taxonomy (NCBI): domain Eukaryota; kingdom Viridiplantae; phylum Streptophyta; class Magnoliopsida; order Fabales; family Fabaceae; genus Vicia; species Vicia sativa. The sequence continues at coordinate 262,246,818 of CM038795.1, forward strand.
TCTCAAGAAGATGCTTGGCATGTGAGGATGGCAGGAGGCGTGCGTCTCCATTGAGAGGCATAGAGCACGAGGCGAGCGTCCCCATGGGCAGCATGCGTGGCACGATAATTGAACATGCAGGGAATCTTATAAAGCCTGAGGTGACCGTCTTGGGCAGCGAAAGGCAGAATCTTGGCATTGAATATGCATTTCATTGCAGTAACTTGTAGCACGAGGGTAGCCTTTTAAGTTCACATGCATACTTACTACATACTTGTATATATATAAATATGTTATAGATAATTTAAAATTTTAAACAATAGGATATATATATATATATATATATATATATATATATATATATATATATATATATATACACACATATATATATATATAATACTAGTAGATATAATGCCTTATAATTAGTACTAGAAATATTGGGAAATATTAATTCGGTATATTGATAGGAGACGGAGAAATACGATAATTAAAAATAATACTCAATTATAATTATAATTATTAACGCAAAACATTTAATTGAGTATAATTATCGGTATTACGGGGAAGTAGTTCAAACGTATCAGTAGAAAGGGTGCAACCGATAATCGAGTAAAATTTAAAATTTGACATAAAATAGAAAAATGAGAATACGAAAAAGAAATTTAAAATTTTGAATGACTACTTGTTGATTTTCCATGGCCACTTATCAAGCCACCTCACATATCCCTCACCTTTTCTTTTCTTATGCTTGTAGGGTGGTTCATTCTTTCGAAATTGAGGTGGTGGTTCTGGATCTATCCTAAGTATAAGTTTTTCAAATTTAGGCTTAGTGATTTCATCCATCGCCTTATAAGTTAACCCTACCCTCTTAATAGTAATTATATCCTTAATTTTATGGTCCTCTAATTTTCGCTTTTTAGGCAAGACTTCAAACAGGGGAGCATTAGTGTGGATATTTTTTAATACCTCAACATACATTTTAGATTGGGAGTCTACCTGAGCTTCCATAAAAAAATTTGGGAAAGAAATCAATGGGTGTAGTGATTTGGGATTACAATATGCGCTTCCTTCTCTACCTTGTTTACAACCTCCTTTTCGAACAGTGTTGGTGAATTTTTCTCAATCTCCACTATTTTCTCGTCAGAACTTTCCTCGGCCACAATATCACTCTCTTCAAACTCATCATCACTCTCTAGATTTTCAAATAGTTTTTCTATAATGTTTGTTTCAACATCCATATCTTCCTCGGGGAATGATCCTAGAAGGTTTTGTTCAAGTTGGGAGATTTGAGTCTCTAAGGCCGTGTTGTGAGTCGTGAAGGACTCAACCACAATGGTTAGTTGGCTAAGGGTTTCATTATTTTGAAGACTTTGTTTTCTTACCTCTTCATTTTGGATGGTTTGTGTCTCTACAAAGTGCTTAATCATAGACTCTAACCTAGAGTTAGTTATCACCTCATCGGAATCCTCTATTGATGTTTCGAAGTTGAAATCTTGCGATTCTTCAAAGTCTTGAAAGTGAGTTAGAGTCTCCTTTTGTGTTTCCCCAAAATGTTCTATCATCCTAAACGTTTCATTAAAATTTTCCATTAATATTTCGAGGTCAGATTTATATGGTTCTGGTGATTCTTCAAAATATTGGGCGTGATAATTGTAGAGGGAATTGGGTTGAGGATAAGTTTGGTTGAAATTATAAGTTTCTTGTGGTTCCTCAAAATATGGGGATTGGTAGTTTTGGAGGTAGTTTGGGTAAGAGTAGGTTTGTGAAGCATTGAAATCTTCCATCAGTATTTCAAGATCGGATTTATGGGATTCTTGTGGTTCCTCAAAATACTGATAATGGGCGTAGGAAAAATTTGGGTTATACATATTAAATAAGGTAAAAGTGCCTTAGTCTATACGGTATAACACCAGAGTTACAATATCGACTTAAATAGTCCCCGGCAACGGCGCCAAAAACTTGATCGCGACTTTATCGTCTATTAATCGGAGGCTGAAGTGCACGATCCTATCGCGTAGTTTTAAAAGATATCGAACCCACAAAGACTATAAATCGATCTATTGTTATCCTAAGTTACGGTATATAGCTAAGGCGAATAATTCTTTTGGATAATGGTTAAGGAAAAATATAAATAAAACGGATATCGGTACGTAATATAGTGAACCTAAGCGGATTTAATCGAACCTAAGCGTATAAATATTGTTAACTTAATTGTTCTGTAGATATTATCAGTTTAAAAACCCTCAACTCACACTTTCGTGGTCTTATCTCGGATTATACTCCTAAAGCCCTATGCCTGCTCTCGCTAGCCCATAAGTGTTTAGAAAATATTCTTTGAAAACTTAATAAGATCTAATTCGTTTTAAAGCGCTCTCGCTGTATTTAAATCGAATGCCTAACTTTAGCTATCAGGTTAAAACCTCACACTTTCGTGGTCTCGATCCTAACCTATTCTACTTTTCTTACTTTCGTAACAAAAAGATTGATTTTAATTACAAAAAGTCATAACCAGAAATTAAGTTAATTAATATTTTAGCCTGGGAACAAATTAATTCCTACTCTTACTGCTATTACATACCGATACTAACACGGTTTAGCCAGACATATTTATAAATTTGGACATGCATAAATAATAAGGTTCAATATATTTAAACATTTCCATAATCAAATAAATAAATAGCAGGCACAGTATTTTAAATAAAATAAATAATTATATTAAAAACCTGAAAATAAGAATACTGGAATAATCTTGTTCTTCGAAATAAACGAACATTCCACCACAAGTCGGCTGGATCTGCTCGGAGACTTCTCGAATTGAAAGAAAAATACGACAAGGAATAAAAAGCACATGATCTAACGTAAGGTTGGATCAGTGAAAAATACACATCAATTTCCGGTGTAGAAATTGTCGTGAGAAAATTATAACAACTTAGAACTAAAAAAGAAAATCGAAAACGGAAATGGAAAATAAAATAGTATTACAAAACTGAAAAGAAAATAAAATTGCGAATAAAGGAAAAACGATTGTTCGGTAAGAATGTCGACCCTTCCTCTGTGACTTGTATGTTGTATTTATAGCTTCCCTTAGTAACTGCTTTTTTTCAATCTTGTACGAAAAACAAATGGTGATCGTGTGTAAAACTGCCAGAACATTGGACGGACGCCTCCACTTGAAGAAGGAAGTGTGAGACATGGGTCTCACATCATGGAAGGACTAGGAGACGTGGGTCTCCAAGAATGGAGATGGTGGGCCCCTGAGTGGGAGGCGGGCGCCTCCTTGCTTAGTGGGGAGAGTGAGACAACCGTCTCACACGACGTGGCAAGTGGGACGTGCATCCTTGTCTTGCTAGGCCACGCGTGTTGGGCTTCTCTTATGGGCCTGGCTTGCTTCGTTTACATAATTGTTTTCTCCTTCTTAACTCCTCATTTTGCTATATCACCTCCTTTCTTCATTCCTTTGGCTTTTTAATAAGATTTTTTCGCAATTTTATTTCTTTGCTCAGTTGATCTTTATTTAATACAAAGACCTGAAACAAAAGAAATACCAACGTAATACAGAAATAAAACAGAATAATTAAATAAAAATAGTAACATTATCCATGAAAATTAAGTCAAATATATTATATAAATTCATGTTATCAACAAGATCAGGACTTTATTTCCTTGTATTTCTCATAAGATCATTGCATCACCTGAAGTTGACTGAAAATAGGGTTTTTGTTCGTTCATTACAAGTTTTTGTCTAATCAATACGTCATTATTCCCTGTTAGAAGTTTCATCACCATTTAAGAGGTTTTGCTAATATAGCTCTTTTTGTGTTAGTATTACCAAAAGAAGTATATAGAAGTTAATTATCAGTTCAAGAAGTCTTGTCTTGATTTTTTGCATAAAGGATGGGTTTTTCTACCGTTAAGATGAATTATGATTTATTTTGAATTTAAGATTCATTTTATTTGGGTATCATTCAAGTACTAATCCAAGAGCCCTTCAAGTTGCATTCAGGATCATTCAACATGGCAAAATTTACACAATAGATGTTTTTCTTATATATATTTCTTTCAAGATTCAACTTTTTTTTCTTTTTACTAGCATTATGGCAAATAGGCAAAAGAATACATAGTCTTGATTAAATTCAAATTTTGGGAGCCAAGATTGAATTTGAAGTTTGTATGTAAAATATAGTCATTATTTCATTCAAGTTTTAAGAGTACATACATTATGAGCAGGCGGATTACATCATAGTTACGGATTTGTACAAGTTCAAAATAAATTTGACAAAGGTCCGAACGTTTGCTAGTCTATCTTCTACAAGAACCTAACTAAAAGTGTTCTAAGTCCTAATTTGGTTCGTGAGTTCTTCATATTTCCTTCAAGATTCATTCCCTTTTTCTTCTCCAAGCTCCTCCAAATTGCGCTAAGCCTTGTCTTCCTCGCCACCAATTGCTCATGAAACAAAAAGAAAGAGAAAATTGGTTAGCAACATAATCCAAGCATAGACGACATTTTCAAGCAAGATTTTAAAAAAAAAAACATCATTAGGATTACGTAGTTGGGATCAGGTTTTTGGGGATGTTTGTTTCTCAATCATGATCAAGTTTGGCCAAAATCTTATACAAGTTAGGTTCTAATCCAAGACTAAGACCCTACTTTTCGCAAATCACAACAACCTGTGTTGTTGATTCACAAAAAGTAAGTGTAGCTCAGCCAACATCATAGCTACTAAAATGTCAGTACAGTTTCCAGGAAAGTGTGTTCAAGCCCAATAACTGTCATACTCATGAGTACAATTTCCAGGAAAGTTTGTTCAGCCCAACAACATAACACAAGGCCAGAGCCTAGAATACAATCAAAAATTCTTAAGGCCTATCAGCAGAAATAATCTTCTCTAGCAAAAATAGTTGAGTCCAAACCAACAGAGAAAAACCCTAATTGGCATTATAAAAACACTCAATGACAGAGATCAAGGGATGACACTGTTCACATCAGAAAACCCTAAAACGGCCAAACAATATCAAAAACCCAGAAATCATGAACAATATTCAAAAATCAGAAGCATAAACAGAAACACATCAGAAAACCCTAACAATTTCTCATCATTTCCCAAACCTGCGAATCCTTCAGAGAGTGATATTTTTTCAGAAAGGTTAAGTTTCTGAATCGGAAAGAACAAGAAAAAGAAAGGTATTACCGGTTCTAGGGAAGGAGAAGAGATGGTTACAAGCTCATGACTGCCATCCTCCTCTTTTCTCTCATAACATGCATACACTCGCCGCCGTAAAAACTCAGAAACCCTAGGGTTTCATCACCCTTTCGTTAGACCTAGATCCAACCTGCGCGAATCTATAAAAATCAAGTACAGATTAGAAGAGAGAAAAGAGAGACGATTCTGAATATATATAAAAAATGAGGATCAAAGCTGTTTCCACCGTGAGCCGCCTCCGTCACCACCGGAAGACGATTTCCAGCGCGGCCACCTTTCATTTTTCGGTGAGACAGAACTAGAGAGAAGGCAGAGCGTTTAGAAGCTAGAGAGAGAAAGAATTTCACGTTATGATTAGGAATGATATTAAGCATGTTTTTATTAATTAACCTTGCTTTCTCTTTTAATCCAGTGGTGACACTTGTCACCACCCCTTAATTATTTTTATTTTGATATAACGCTGTACACTCCATGGGCTTTATGATGAGTGTCCTAATCTCAACCTCTTGATCAATATCAAGTCTCACCATCACCGTCAGATCTTCATCTCCTTCATCATTCATGGGTCTAACGTGCCTAGATGGAAGCTTTTGGTGGAACTTATGAAGCTGCCCACACGGGATCACACAGAACTGGGCCAAGAACAAATTGCTTCCATGCACCCCCAGTTTTGTTTCAGCATAACAGGCCCATTTCTAACCTTCAACTTTTCATTTTATTTATTTATTTGCAAGTATTTTGTGATAATTTGTATTAAGTAATTATTAGACATTGATAATTTTTATTTGATAATTTCTGATTAAATTATTAGTCGATTTTATCAAATAAAAAAGATCTAGTCCAATAATTATTTAAGATTTCAAATTTTCCTTTTATTTACAAGTAAATTATAATAATTTGTATTAAATAATTATTAGACATTGATAATTTTTATTTGATAATTTCCGACTAAACTATTAGTCGATTTTATCAAATAAAAAAGATCTAGTCTAATAACTATTTAAGATTTCAGCTTGTATTGTATGATAATTATGTATTCGACGATTTATTCACCATTGTACACTTCACACACAATCAATATAAAATTAATCTGATTTCTTTTGTTTGGCTCATAAGCCAATTTCCTAAAGGGTCTCATAGTTGGGGATGGGCATGACCATCCTCACAAGGTTGATTAAAGCCCTTGTTGCTTTAATTAATCATAACACGAATAAATATTGGTCCGCATACCAATTTTCCATGCACGAGGGGTCTCATAGTTGGGGATTGGAGCATCTATCCTCACGAGGTTAATTAAGTCTATATACTTAATCATAACCCGACTCCATTTCTCATTTCCTCGCGTATCAAACTTCGAAACACTTTCATAATTAACTTACCAACCTCGATCCAACGTCGAGTGCATTTTCAAAACCTTTTTCATAATAAAACCCAAGTTTTTAAATCATTGGACGCTAGGCCAATTGTTTAAAAACTTGTTCCAAATAAACTCTTAGTCTTTAAGTCGTTGGACGCTAGACCAATTGCTTAAAGACTTCTAAATAACGTGAAACTTGTTTCACCTCACTTTTTTCATAAGAAAACCTTTTTGGGTGATAGACGACTCGTCTGAGCATTAGCTCCTCGGGTTTCTAGTATTTGAATCGTAAGACGCTAGTCCTATTGTTCGGTACTTTTTCACCCACCTAAAAATCAATTCAACTCACTCAACCCTTTTTCGCTCATATGCGACTATCAAAACTCTTTTCTTTCAAAGAGAGTGCAATAGCCATTTCAAACATGAATGAGGACTTAAGCTTTTCAAACAAACTAAATAAGTCCAAATTCAAGTATTTGAAATGCCTAATGCACGATTTTTTCTTATAAAATCAATACAACCAATTTAAAACATTTTTGAGAAGAACTATGGAGTTTTGACTTTCCCATTGCACGGGGGAATACGTAGGCACAAGGTTCTGAAACCGCGGAAAACTCAAAATAATAATAAATAAACCATGTTTCTTTTATTTCTTGATCATAACTTATGAATTAGCAATTTAATACACACACAAACACTTAGAACTAAACGGATCTCATCGAGTACGATGGATGTAAGGGGTGCTAATACCTTCCCCTTGCATAACCGAATCCCGAATTCACTTCTTTTGGTCACATAGACAGCCTTATCCAATTCTGTGGGTTTTATCTATATTTCTCCGTTCTTTTTAGAACAAATAAAATTAGGTGGCGACTTCATTGTTTTTAAAACAACCGATGAAAAAACCAGTCATCACAATGAGCATTAGCATTATTGATACAACTTGCATTCTTAACATGTTCATACATAATCTTGCACATGAGCATTAGAATTGTTGTTACAATTTGCATTCTTAACATGTTCATACATAACCTTGTACGTGAACCTTAGAATTGTTGATACAACTTGCATTTTTAACATGTTCATACATAATCTTGCACATGAGCATTAGAATTGTTGATTCAACTTGCATTCTTGGCATGTTCATGCATTGGTCCTTGATATATGTGAATTTCATTTGTTACTTCTACTTTGCATTCCTCACATGTTCATGTATTTGAATTTCATCTAGAACATTGGAATTGTTACTTTGACTTGCATTCCTCACATGTTCATGCATTTGAATTTCATCAAGAACATTGGAATTATTACTTTAATTTGCATTCCTCACATGTTCATGCATTGGATTCCCATCAATGAACATTAGAACTGTCGCTTGATTGCATGGATTGACTTTTGGCATTGAGAATGGCATGGACAGGTGGTTCAAATCAAACAGGGAAATTATGCAGGTTACAGATCGCGCTTAGCGCCACCAGGAGCGCGCTAAGCGCCAAAGCTACTGACTTTTGTGTTGCAGGTCGCGCTTAGTGCCACCAGGAGCGCACTAAGCACCAAAGTTTTTGTCTGGGTCGCGCTTAGCGCAGTGTACCAGGCTTAGCGCGGCCTGGAACTATTTTTTCTGTTCTTTCTTAATTCCAAGTGCAAACAGACTGTGTCCTAGCCTTCCTAACCATTGTTTGAGATGTATTTGATGCAGGAGCTTGTGTTGTACACACGTATGACATAATTCTTTGATATTTCGCATTTGTATACCCACATATACATTCCTTTTGCTTGCTTTTTCAGTCTAACGCCTTTCTTGTAGGCATATCTCGAGTGGAATGTGTATACACATGTTCCTTTGCTTGTGCGTATACACATACATTCTATTGTCTGCTTGTGTGGTTCTCTTGCAGGTGTTATTGCTTCGGATGCGTATAAGCACGTATTTCGCTTGTTTTTGATACCTTGAGTTCTTCTCACCGGTTTACTCTTATTGCGTGGCTGCAGTACTTGAAGTTTTTTGGAGTATTCATTAGCTCGCAGTGCTCTTCGGATTTTATATCCATTTGGTAGTTTCTACACCATTTATCGCATTCTCTTATAGCTTTCCTAGATATCATGAGAAGTAGGTCTTTACAGCTTTTTTTCCATGAGAAGTAGGAATAGTGATGCATGATGGGGCTTCTGTAGTTGGAGCATGTTCAGGAACCCCTCTTGTTTATTTAAAGACCTATTTAGGGCGCTTTTGTTTGCTAATTGTGTTTGGTTTGTTTAAAGTCCTTATCCATGCATAGGGAGGCGCTTTCATTGTGTTTAAAATTGTGCTTGCATAGGTCAGAAGTGGTTAGGACACCCGACATGGCACCACCAAGAAAAGTCTCACCTTTTACATTTCCTGCTATCGAGTCAATGATATATGGGCAAGCGGAAAGGGTCGGCAATTGTCCCCCGCAGTTCTAGTCCGTGTCTGTATGGTGCACGCGAATCGTGTTACTATTCCTATCGAGTCGATTACAAAGTGGCCAGAGTTCCCTATTCTGACTCTCCACTCATTCAAGGGGTTCGTATTTACTGCTGAACTCACATTATTTGCTCCGTAGGCTATGCCTACAAAAATTTTGTCATTTGTTTGTGCATTACATTGCTTGTGTGCTTCTGCCAAAGCACTTGATTGCTTCATCCCCTTTCATCCCTTGGTTCTACAACCAAGACGGATATAGGATAGCTTTCCCCTAGGGCTGCTTAGTTAGGATAGATTCTCGAGCCTAGACATTAGGATTTATATCCTTTGCATATTGGCATAGGTAGAGATTCTCTTACATCCTCAACCATAGGTCCAATCATTGCATGACAACGTTAGGGCTAATACTAGCTAGTTTCCTTTTTGTTTTGCTAGTTCTTTTTGCATCCTTACATGTAATTAAGACTAAAACTTGCTTTCTTTTCTTTTGAAAACAAAATAGTTAATAATGGTTTGAACTCCTTTTTCAAGGTAAAAGCAACCAACCAAGACAAACTCTTTTCGCGTACGGGCGCATTTTCTTTTGTGTTTAAAACCTTTTTCACAAGTAAAAAAACACAAAACCCATCAAAACAAGTGAGCCGAACTACGACGCTCTGACTTTCCCATTGCACGCGAGAATACGTAGGCATCTTGTCACGTGGCTCGATTGAGCACAACTTGTAAATAATTCCTTCTTTTCCCTGTGGTTTATTTATTTTCTCTTTTCTTTTGCATGCATTGTAGTGTTTGAGCATAGATAGATATAACACACCCTTTATCTAGAAAATAGAAGTGGATACCGTAGAGTAATACGGGCGTGTGGGGTGCTAATCCCTTCCCTTTGCGTAGCTAACTCCCTTACCTAGATTCTCTCAATCTCTCGGTCAAAGGACCGCGATTTCTCCCTTCAGGTTTACTCGATGTTTTCCTTTCTCTATCGTGAGATAAAAGACGTTCGATTGCGACTCCATTGATACATCTATATCAGTCGGAAGTTCAGCCGGGTGGTTTCAGGTATTCGATATCATATTCAGATAACAACATCTGCCAACGAGTAATTCTTCCCGTGAGGGAAGGCTTTTCAAAGATGTACTTGATTGGATCCATTCGAGAGATCAACCAAGTAGTATGATTCAACATACATTACCGCAAACGTTTTGCATCCCAAGCTAAAGCACAACAAGTCTTTTCCAGCATAGAATATCGTGACTCACAATCAGTAAACTTCTTACTTAGGTAATAAATGGCATACTCTTTTCTTTCTGTTTCATCTTGTTGTCCCAAAATATAACCCATGGAGCTTTCCAACATAGTTAAATATAGAACTTATGGTCTTCCTTCGACAAGAGGATGCGAGAATAGAGGCTCCAGCAAATACTCTTTGATACTTTCAAATGCCCTTTGGAAATCATCCGTCCATACGCAACCTTGATCTTTCTGCAAGAGCTTAAAGATTGGTTCACATGTCGCGGTCATATGAGAAATGAACCTGGAAATGTAATTCAAATGTCCAAGGAAGCCTCTAACTTGCTTTTCAGTTCTTGGTGCCGACATCTCTTGAATTTCCCTAACTTTATCAGGATCAACTTCAATTCCTTTCTAGCTAACAATGAAACCCAATTGTTTTCCAGACTGAACAGCAAATGTACATTTATTAGGATTCAAACGGAGGAGATACTTCCTCAAACACTAAAACAACTTCAACAAGTCTTTCAAATGATCTTCCTCAGTTTAGGATTTGGCAATCATGTCATCAACATACACTTCAATTTCTTTATGCATCAGATCATGGAATAGGGTCATCATGGCCCTCTGGTACGTTGCACTAGCGTTCTTCAACTAGAAGGGCATCACTCTGTAACAGAATGTCCTCAAGAGCCATCTTAATCTAATTATATCCGGAAAAACCATCCATGAACAAGAACACTTTGCATTTTGCAGTACTGTCCACCAACATATCAATGTGAGGCAAAGGAAAGTCATTTTTCGGACTAGCCTTGTTCAGATCTCGGTAATCAACACACATGCAGACCTTTCCATATTTCTTTGGCACTGGCACAATATTGGCAATCCATTGAGGGTAAAGTGATGTCACATGGAAACCTGTGTCAATATGCTTTGGAACCTCCTCTTTGATCTTTATCGTCATATCAGGATGAGTTCTTCTTAACTTCTACTTGATTGGAGGACACTCGGGATTCAACGATAAATGGTGCTCCACAATGTCGGTATCTAATCCTGGAATGTCCTGATATGACCAAGCAAATATGTTCACATATTCCTTCAACATTTCGATCAAACAACTCTTCACCTTAGGATGCATCATCGCTCCAATCTTGACCTCTTTCACGTCCTCATCAGAACCCAAGTTAATGACTTCCAATGGCTCTTTATATGGCTGAATGGTGTTTTCCTCGCGCTCAAGCAACCGAGAAACCTCTTCAGGGATCTCATCAAATTCCTCTTCTTCTACTACATATACAGGATGTTCAAAGTTGGAAGAGGGCGCAGGGTCATTTTTTTCAACAGTTTTATCAATTAATTTGCACATATAATTATGATTGATTTTAGAAACTGACACAAGTGACAAGTGATTATGCAGATTCAATTCAATTATTATTTTTTGAAAGGGTTTTTTTATTACCATGTTTTCAAGAAAAAGCAGAAAATAAAATATACAATTTTAGAATGAAAACAGACTTTTATTAATGATCTTAAATTTCAAAACAACATATTTTGCCCATACAACATCACTTTCACCTTAGGCAGAGTAAAAGGTTTGTTATTTGAAAATTTAAACAAGCAAAAGTGAATTACTTCGACACATGAATGCAAGTGGGGATGACAATAGAAGTCCAATTACAAACTCTGGCTCCATGCATCACAAAGTTGGGTATCTCCTGCTCTTGTCCTTCTTCAATGATGGCATTGATTCCCGAAATGGTCATATCAAGATAACCAGCACTTCGGAAAACATCTGGATACTTGACAACGGAAGATCTTGACTTCAACATCTCTTTCCTGTTCTTCGTGGAAAATCCTAGGCCGACGCCATTCTTGTTCACTTTTGGGTTAATAACTTATCCCCAAGCATTGCTAGAATCCTTCTGAACTACATTACGGGCATCCTTCAATAAAGCGATGGAATCCTCACTCCTTTGGACACTGTCAATAGATAGCTTGGAATTGCGTTCCAACGGCGACTTCATCATCTTCTACTATGGAGAAAGAGGATAGATAAGAAACTAGCATAACTTGTTCTCCTTCCATAATAATCACAGTACCTTCACGAACAAACTTCAATTTCTGATGGAGAGTAGAAGTCACAACACCAGCCTCATGAATCCAAGGTCGTCCCAACAAACAGCTATAAGCAGGAAATATATCCATCACTTGGAAGGTAATTTGAAACAAATGCAGACCAATATGAATGCCCCGATAACATATTTGCGAGAACCATCAAACGCCTTTACAATGATACCACTAGGACGCATCAGCGAACCTTGATATTTGATCTTTGAAATGGTACTTTTGGGAATAACATTCAGCGCGGAACCATTATCAATAAGCATATTGGACAATGCAACATTCTTAAAATTCATGGAAATGTGCAAAGCCATATTGTGATTCTTTCTTTCAGTGGGCAACTCTTCATCACTGAAACTCAGATTATTGCAAGTTGTGATGTTACTGACCAAATTATTGAAATTTTCTAGAGGTATATCACAATCAACAAAATCTTGATCCAAAAATTTCATTAGAGACTCTATGTGAGCTGAAGAATTCATCAACAAAGTCAATAATGAAATCTTTGACGGTGTCTGCAGCAATCGCTCAACGATCTTATAATCGCTCATATTGATAATCTTCAATAAATCATCCATTTCTTTCTCTTGGGCTACCCTACTGCTCTGCCTTTCGACCTTCTTGGATTCAGCACAAGTTTCCACAATCTTCTTACCATCATCACTCATCTTTGGAAACACAGGAGCAAACACACAACCACTTTTGGTCATTCGACTAACTTCAACAATATTTCCCACCTGAGGCAATGGTTGAACCGGAACCTCAACATCTCCTTCTAGAATGGTGGCATTGTATTTGTATGGCACATCCTTGTTGGAATTATACGGGACAGGTCCAGGTAAGCTAATAACCAAAGGAGTTACTGGAGGCTTGCTTTAATAGGTCACCTTCACATGAGTGGGAATATCAAAGTGTGGCACAATGACATTTATGTTTTCTTCTTCTCCAAACTCATACTCATTGGCGGAGAAATATTCATCAGCAGAAACATATTCATCATCAGATTCATCAAATAATCTTTCAATCATATTGACACTATTGTTAAAACCAACTCTACTCACTACAATCTGGATAATGCCCTCATCTAACAGGCGCTTGTCGAACGCCTATCGAAAAATTCGATAATATCGACACAAAAAATGAAGTCTTCATCGAGATTTATTTATTCCAAGAAGGAAAGGGGAAATGTCGAATAAAACCCACGAGAGAAAAGAATAAGACGGTCTACAAAATTAAGAGATGCAGGTTTGGGAGTCGGTTAGGCAAGGGGAAGGTATTAGCACCCCTTACATCCATCGTACTCGATGGTACCCATTTAGTTCAAAGTGTGTTAGGTGTGTTAGTGTGAAATTTTGCGATCTTCTAAGTTTTGAAAGAGAAAGAAGAGAAAAGAAATGTTTTTATTATTTTTGCTCGCCTTTGGTTGTAAGACTTAGTGCCTACGTACTCCCTCGTGCAATGGGAAAGTTAGAGCACCGTAGTTCGGCTAGAAAATAATTGTTTGTTGATTGATTTTAAATGAAAAGATAAGTCAACATTTTAAAGGAAGACTCGTCTAACGCCCACAAGGTGTGATAAAGAATAAAGGACTACGCACCAACATGAGGGAGGGTTTGAGAACACCTCTAGTACTCAAGTGGAAAAGTCGAAAACCTTGGGAATAGAGGAAGAAACATCTCAATTATAAATGAATCATGTCTAATCTTGAAAAGGGTTTACAGTGAAAGGTGATCGAGCGCAAAAGATGTTTAATGTGTTAAAATTGATTTTAAGTTGTGTATGACAAGTATCAAAACATTAGGCTATCATCTAACGATTCGAATACTAGAAATTGGCGAGTGAGGTCAACCAATCAACTATCATCCCAAACATTTATTATGAAATTGGTGTTTTGAGTGAGATAAAATATTTAAATTATTGGGCTATCATCCAACAATCTAAAGACTTTAAATTCAATTAAACCGTCGGGCTATCATCCAACAATTTAAACGAATGTCACTCCATTATTTTAATGCGGATATAAGTATTTATCCTATTGGGATATCATCCAACAACCTAAAGACTTCCAATTCGATTAAACCGTCGGGCTATCATCCAATAATTTAAACGAATACCGCTCTGGCTTTTTGACATGGATAGAAGTTTTATCTTATTGGGATATCATCCAACAATCTAAATACTTCAAATTTGTTTAAACCATTAGGCTACCATCTAACAATTTAAACAAACCTCATCCAAGTTTATTATGAAAACATTTTTTTGAAAATAACTCGACGTTGGATCGAGGTTTGATAAGAAGACTCGACGTTGGATCGAGTTTTATTGAAAGTGTTTTAAATGCTTGGTGAATGGAGAAAGAAACAGTTTATGATCAACCAAGCCACAAGACTTGATCAATCTCGAGATAATAGCCAAGCTTATTCCCTACTATGGAACCCTTATGGAAACAAGAAGCTTGGTATGTGGACCAAGTGGCGAGAGATGGAGAAACGAATAATTGTAAATAACAAATAAAGGCGATAAAGCCCATACAAGGTGGCCAACACAAGTATAAAAGCGATTAAATTACATGTTGTTCACGTTAAAAGGTGACGCGCTAGAGGATGCGAACGTGAATTCGGATTCTCTGGCTCGAAATGATTTACTCTTTTGATTTGTTTATAAAGATGCCGCGAGCATCAAGCTTTATTATTTTCAACACAAGAAAGATGATTTAATGATTATGAAAAAGGGGAAAGCTGAAATACCCTCAATTGATATTGGTATGCGTAACGACTAAGCGCAAACTAGGCATAACATTAGAGATACAGTAAGAGGATTGTTATATAAAGGGAATAGATGGAGCACCCTAAATATATATAGTTATCTATAGCTTTATATATGAATATATTTGATATGTTTGTGTGTTTTAATTGCTATTTCTATGATTGGAAAAGTTTCTCCTTTGGGATTTTAAGAATGATAGATTATGTGGGATCCTAGGTTTGTTATTATTATGCTACAAAGATCTATGGATCTTACATACATATCCTAGTGGGAATCGGGCATTTGTAGCTCGGATCTAAAGGTTCTATGGTTTGTTTGTGCGAGGGAGAAAGAAATTTGCTCGCAAGGATGAGACCTTGTGCCTACGTATTCTCAAAAGGATGTTGAGAAAGTCGGAGCAATCGTAGTTCCCACTTATGCTAGTGGAAAGCAGCAGGATGTTAGTAAGAGCAGACAAATGTCATCTTAATGAAAAATGTATCTAATCTATTTCATCACATACATTTTTGAAAAAAGTTTGATTGATAAAATCTTTCGTCGTAAGTTAAAGGTGTTTTGCTTGAGTGTACAAGTGTTACCACTTACATGTTTAAGAAAGATGTTTGAAAAAAAGTGATTGAATCTTTTAACTGTAAGCATTGGGTGTTTTGCTTGAGTGTACAAGCGTTACCACTTACAATTAAGAGATTTTTGTTTAACAGTTTGAAAAGAAAGTTTTGGTATGTGATATGATAGATGAGATACTTCTTCCATAGAGATGATAAATGTCTAAATCTCAAGGAGAAATTGATTGGATTAAAGGGATGCTTTTAAGAAGCCGTGGGTCCTATTTATTAGCCCAGAGGAGGCATTCCGAGGTCATCGAGGTCATCGAGGGTCCTTGTATGAAGCTCAAGAGGAAGCTATAGGTATGGTTGGCTTTGTGTTAAAGGATTTCACAGAAACCATCCTTTTGGAATTAAGAGCAATTTCAAGGTTTTACTCTCTAGGGATTTGAAAGTGATTTCATGAAACCATCCTTTCGAGGTTCTATCTTGGTGATTCTTTGTATTGGAAGCCCAATAGGAGGCTGTTAAATTTCCTATCTCTTTCATTGTATGATGCCCAAGAAGGCTAAACTCGATTAGGAGTTCTTTTGAGCGAAGCCCGAAGGAGGTTGACTCAGCAGGAGTGTTGTCTTATATGAAGCCTAAGCGGAGGCTAAACTTCGAGATGAATGAGTTTTCTTATATGAAGCCTAGAGAAGGCTAAACTACTGTGGGGAGAGTTATCTTGTATGAAGCCAGCGGAAGCTAAATTCATCTTGTGATGAATTATCTTGTATAAGCCAAGCGGAGCTAAATTCATCTTGGTGATGAATTATCTTGTATGAAAAGCGGAGGCTACAATTAGGAACCTATTGGTTAGACTAATTGTTATGTTGTAATTAGACAGTTGTATAAACAAGTGTGTGTGTGTGTGTGTGTGATATGTATTCACGAGGAGTTTATGAAGGAAATATAAACAATACAATGATGTTTATTCTGAGTTTATGAAATATAAACAAGTGTACGTGAAGCGAGCGTTTAAAGCAGCGTAACTTGATTATTTACAAGTTTGAGCTGTACAAAATGAATATGTACGAACAGTATTTATGTACAGAGAAAGATGGATGTACATAGGGGTTGGGACTTACACCATAAGGGAGGCCCATTGGTTTGACAGATTCCACGAGAATAATGCTCCTTTACCAATGGTATCGATATATACGAGCGAAACAGAAGCGACCAATCAATTTTATCATGAAAAGTATCATGTATTATACAGATAAAGTTTTGATGAAAATTGATATGTACAAGGAAAATATATGTACATAAGAATGTTGGTTTGTGTATATACACAAGTGAAATGAAAAAAAATCGGAAGTTTATGCACTTGAGTATAAAAAGTATCATATTATGTACAGATAAAAATTTGTATGTATTTGAAGAGCTTGATATGTACAAAGAAATATTATGTACAAAAGAATGTTATGGGACTTACGTGAGGAGGCCCATTGATTTAAGCAGTTCCACGAGAATAATGCTCCTTTCAATACCAATGGTATGGTGTATAAACAAGCGAATGAAAACAAACGAAAGAAATTTTTATGTTTGAATATTGACAATGATGATTTGGTATGTACAAGTAAAACTAAATATGTACAAAAAAGTTGGGACTTACACCATAAGGGTGGCCCATGATCGATTGAAATTCGGAGAAAAGCAATTTGATTTTATCGTTTCGTCGGATCGATCGTGGTAAAAGATGTAAGTTTTGATGAAATGTTTTGAAAAATGATTTGAAAATGTTTTGAAATGTGAGGTTCATTTATGAGAAGTTTTGAAAAAAATCGGAAGTCGAAAACTTGAAAAATTCACCTTTAAAAGGAGGTTTGAAAAAGTGGGCTCAGAACGTCATTTTCGGCTCGATTAAAATATGATCAGATGAAAGTTTTTTCTGAAAATTTTTGCACTATCATAAAATAGATGTATTTATTGACAAGTGTTCAAAAAATCACCTCAAAATGAGGAGTTTTGATTGGTTAAAAAAATGTGAAAGTTTTGTAAAAAAACATGAAAATATGAAAAAGGTTTGAAAAAGAATGGTCTTGAGAGGGATTGAACCCATGACCATTGGGTAGCACACGTGTCAGAACGCCTTAAGGGCGAGCAAGCTACTGTCATACCCCAAAATTTGCCCTCCATCTTCTCAAGATATTTCATACATCCATACTCAAGGATTCCTCAAAGGTTGATCAGACAAACCCTCTCCTAGACAATCAACCCAAATTAGGGTTTGGTGATCCTCGGATCAAGATGGACTTCAACATCTCAATGGTATTCATGCCTCCTCATATGCTTCAATTCTCCATGTCAAGTTTCAAGCCTTACAAGTCAAGATTGCTCGGATAATTGCTCGGATGGTTGAAAATCGGTTGTATTGGACAAAAGTCAAGCTGTGGTCAACATACAGTCAAACTTCATGATTTTGGTCAACATCCTCATTTTGAAGTTACATTCATCATTTGATCAGGGTTGATCATGATTCATCAAGAAAACTCAAGATTTGCTCAAAAGTCAAACTTTCTAAATTAGGGTTTCTAGGTGAAAAGTCAAGCGAACTTTGACTAATCATAACTTTCTCATACTTTCTCAAATTTTCCACAACCTCTTGTTTTGAAGGAAATTCAATTCTCTACAACTTCATGTCTCACAAGAACGTCCAAAAAATGCTTCATTTGAGAGGTATGGCTCAAAACATTACAGGTCATTTTCAAAGTCAACAAAAAGTCAACTTTTTGTTTTGAAGATATATTGAGCATGGAAACTCCAATTGAGATGAGACCAAAACGTTTGGTTAGAGGACTCTTAGGGCTTTCCAAAAACTCCAAGAACACTCAAAAATGTGGAAAATTGAGCAAGATACACCATTCACAAGTTGGGCAATTTTGAAGAAGTGCACAAGGAGAAATACTTCTAAAAATCAAAAAATTTGCAAATGGGCTTACTTTTAAACTTGTTCCTTATACAATTAGGAATATCCAAGCCCAATGCCACGAATTTTTATTTTATTTTTCTATTTAATTTGGAATTTATTCATTTAAATACAAATTAAATTCAAAAATAAAGTATAAAATCAAAATTAATTACAAACTTGATTTTTATTTCTTCCTTGAGATCCAAGCAACTCATTAAAGCCAGCAAATTTTGAAATTTGGATTAATATGGAAAGATTGGATTGAAAATTGATCAAGAATTGAAAATTTGATTTGCATTAATTTGTGATTGATTCTTCCTCAAATTAACTCCAAATCCATCCAGTATAAATGTACATACATTTATGATTGAGAGCGGAAAAATTGGCTCAAGAACCCTAACCTAGAACTCAAAAAACCGTGCCTCTCAAGCAAAGTGCAGCCCTAGTTCCAGCCGTTTTCAATCGGTTTTGAGGTGTCCATTGCATTCCTTGATACCTCTTGAGTCGATCCAGACCTTTACATTGTCAAAAACCATCCAGAATTAAGAAATCACGAATCGGTTTGTTCTTGTTTTTTCCAAAATCGTGTTTCAATCACCATGCATTATTAACATGTTTTGTGTTTGTTTTTGTGATTAGTGATGAGTTTGCAAGCATTCTGGGCACTTTGATTGAGTTTCCATGGCCGGAAACACGATATGCCATGATTAGGGTTTCCTGTGTCGTTTTAGGGTTTCACAAAATAGGAAAAATTAGACCACAAGACTATGACCATTGCGTTCGGAATGATGTCTGGAAGCGAACCATGTCCTTAGAATTTATTTATATTATGCGTGCTTGGTTTTTGATTTTTTCCAGGGACATAGCGTCGAACAATGGCCGTATTTGGTTTTAAAATTCAAATCGGGGCGATGGCGAGTAAGCGCGAGTTCAGTACAACCGGGGCATGGCGCGTGCTTGTGTCTCATCCGTTCCGTTTCATTGACGTGCATTCGGATCGAGATGGCAAAGCGTGGGTTTGTGAGAGGAATGTCTCCGATTCGATCCACAGCCATGACATTTGATTTTCCAAGTTTGCAAACTATTTTCTATTTTTCTTATTTATTTAATATTTTGCATATAATTTTAATTCTTTTCGTATTTTTATTTCATGCATTAAAAATCATCAAAATATTTTTCCTTTTGCATTTATTTCAGAAAATACTTATTTAATTTATAAAATTAAAAATATTATTTTGCATGCATATTTATTTTTATTCATAATTTAGCATTTAAATCAATTTTAATTAGTTTTTAATTATTAAAATGCATCAAAAAATCCCAAAACTTATTCTAGCATGTTTATGTTATTTCCGCATGTCATATTTTTTATTTTAAAATTTGCATTTTACTAACATTTTCTCTTAATCAATTTCTCTCGTATTTCGATTTTCTTATCTTTTCACAGTTGTTCCGTTTGAGACGGTTTCTTTTCTTTTTTCATTTTTCCAATTATATATTTGTTCATGGGATGTAATAGTTTAAAATTAGGTTTTATTTTCCATAAGTTTAAATTATGTATACGCCCCAAAGCCATGTAATAGCGTGGGACATTTATCTTTCCGCATCTTTACATTTCGCATTTTAATTTCGCACCCTATAAGCTGTTAGTAATTAGGCGTGTATGGCAAGATAAAATTGAACATAGCCCACTAATTTTCAAGATAACATATTTGAATTCAACACACTCTCTTCACACGCACCCTTAGGATAATTCTCTCTCGTTGCCTTACAGAATACAAATGGTCATGTCCTCGAGCGTAGGGTATTCTAGCACCGTTGCCTTCAAAACAAATCATCATAGTCCCTTGATACAAAGATCATAGACCCGATGTAAGCCTCTGAATACATGATCTTGACCCTCGTTTTGCCTACGAAAAATGATGATAGTCCCCAGATGTGCTAGGATACTTCCTACAAGTTGCTTTCTATGACCATGGTGTCCCCGAGATGTCCGGCTTACATCCAACAAATAGAGTTACCTACCAACTAATGGCATGGATAACACTATTCTAAAGGCGTAAAACAATACAAAGCGACCAATTCGAGGTAGGTAATAAGACTTTTAGTTGCTTGCTCGAACAAAATACTTTTCACCTCACTTTTTGTCAAAGTTCAAACTCTTTTCAAAACAAAACATTTCCAAACACTTTGTATACATTCCTACATGAATCATTACAAAGTCAAAGCGAAATGCCTTTCAAAACATTTTTGTCAAACACACGAAAGCACAATTTTAAAGTGATCTAAGAGCAACTAAGAGCCCGTAGATAAACTACGGATGGAAAAGGTGCTAATACCTTCCCTTTTCATTACCTTCTCCCTTACTCGAATCTAACGAAGGTCTTTTACGTACTTTTACCTTCCTTAATTGGATAAAAATAAAAGTCGGTGGCGACTCTTGCTATCCGCACATTTGCGATACAAAATCCTACAAAGTCGATTCACGTGTTCTGAGGCGGAGACTCTTTGAGGATTAACATCTAAAGAGAATGCCTTAAGTTTCTAGATCACCTTTATTGCTTTTGTTTGACTTGCTTGCTTTATCTTTAAGGGTTGCTTGGGTAATATATTGTTGGGATCCTACACCGGATCGGGTTTCCTTTAGGTAAGTAGCAATAAATCGTCGCGACCGTTAGGCGTATATCAAAATGGTCAACATGATGGCTACGTTAGCGTGACACTTTGGATGTCTGATACTCTTCATTCCCAAGTTGAGGATATTATTTGGCCTGCGTGGTGTCATCAAGCGCTAACTTTTAGAACCTTAATTGACCCATCTTGGCCATTAGAAGGTAGTAGATGGCCGACTTTGGTGTAGACCGAGGTTGGCTTATACTCGATGCTCGCTCATTAAGATCGGACTTTTGGGATATTTTGGTCGACCACTTGAGTCGTATTGAAATAAGCGCCTCTGAGAAAGATCAATGATATGATTCCTAGAACGGTTACTATTATAGGGACGGGATGAACCAACTCAAACTTTTGGTGGGGTAATCACCTATATACCTCATACCCAAGCCTTAAACCTAGGCTCATTATTATTGAATTGTTTGTGTGTCCGACATGACATCATGACATCATTTTAGAAAAGGTTCCTAAATCGAAGACATCGCATCCGCCTTACATCTTAAGCGCTTAGACATTGAAGCCAATTGGGAAACCGAGTGGAGTTAAGGGTTTACTTTCCAAGTTCCTAATTAAGAAGCGAGAATTCCTCAAAGTTATGAGTTTCCATGCATTTGAAGACATTGTGGCCTTGCTAATCTATGGTTTGGTTCTATTCCTAACTCGGATCAATTCATAGATGTCAGCATCAAGTTGTTTCTTACCCGCAATCCGTGCCTACCTTGGAGACATCCTACATTCTCTCCACTCGTACTATCAAAGACAAGGAACTCTCATGTTGTTTACCGTTACTTTCAGGTGGTTTATTTCGCACCTTCCTCCATCGGTTTTGAAGAATGAACAAAGGTTGAAGTGGTCTCAAGACTAATCACTCTCTCATTCGGATATCCGTTGGAGTCTTTTCTCTCAAAAGGACTTCACCTTTTAGCGTTGTGGAGAATTCCCTAATGTACCACTACTTGGTATAAGGAGTATACTTACAACCCTTCCTAGCTCTCGTCGGTTTGGTTTTGCTCGAAGAGATGGTCCACATGATATGCTTCTCCAAGATATTGTGTTCGACTACATCACGATCTCGAGAATTACCGGCGAAGGTTCATACGCTTGGGGCATGGTAAAGAAGGCGATACCAAGACTTTGGGGCACCGAACTCCATTCCTTGGGAACCTTACCTCAAATGGGTGCGAGCTCGAGCTCAAAACCTCATGATGCCATTCACTGTTCTACCGTAATTATGGAACTGTTGCTATAGGTGGCGTACCTATACCATTCTCCATCCGACATGCCTCACGATTTTGAAGACTTGAAGAGATCACGGATTCAACTTAAGAAGAAGGATACCTTTGAAGCTCGATGTTATGCAAGTGAGAAGAAAGTGCTAGAGTTGACCAAGCTACTTCACGAGGAGGCGACATCAACGCCTACATCGGCACCAAGAGGAGCGCCCATGGGAGACTTAGAGCTTTAGGATTTATATGTTTTCTTTTATTTGTCTTGAACTATCCTTTGTACTTAAAAGAAAAAGAATAATGAAAAGAGTACTAATAAATGTTTGTTCATTGCTTGTTTAACAAATTTAAATCTCTAAGGTCCTTGAAAACATTGCATTGCATTCGCATAAACATTGCATATCATAGCATAACATTGCATCACGGTACATTGAAGATTGGTTTTCTCATTTGCTCGCTATTTATTTTAGCGGAAATGGCTCTCGATCTGTCAAAGATCTCAGACTCAGAATGCTCGGTTTAATGAGATGTTTACCGGCTTGGTCCAAGGCCAAGAAGATCGAAGAAGCTCATCAACAGAAAGAAGAAGGTTGTTGGTCTTCTCAACATGGGCGGGCCTTCTAAAGGAGGTCCTAGAGTGGTTAGTCGAATTGAGCTCTCTGAAGGAAGTGTCAAGAAGGAGGATGAGCAAAGTAACAAGGTTGATGGTGAAGGTAGTCGACATGAGCACGAGAAAAACTATGATGATGGCCAATACTACGATGAAGATGACAAGTACAAGCAACTTGAAGACCGTTTGAATCTTGTGGAAAACACGAAGATGTCATTTGAATTTTGATGATCTGAGTCTTGTCACGGTGTTGTGATTCCTCCCAAGTTCAAAGTTCCAACTTTTGCTAAGTATGATGGCATGTCTAAAGCTGCATTTGAAGTCCTATGTCCGGAAGATCGATCCCACATGACGAAAGTTGTGGATGTTATTTTCAAGAGAGTTGTCCGATCGGTTGGAATGGTATTATCGGCTAGAATGGCGTATCCGTACTTGGGTGACTTAGTGATGCTTTCTGAGATAGTATAGTACAATCTGAATTGACACCCACTCGCATGCAACTACAAAGCATGTCTATGGGTCGTGATGAGAAGTTCAAGGAGTATGCTCGAAATGGAGATCTAGCGAGCGAGTTCAACCACCCTTGTCCAATAGGGTTGGTTGATATGTTTATGGGAACAGCAGCAGGCCCTTTCTTCAATCATCGATTGGAAACTCTTGAGCGGATTCATCGAGTGATATTGACAGCGTATTGGTACGGTATCAAGAGTGGGAAGATTCGGATGAGTCATCTTCAAATCTGCGAAGAGATCTTTTGGTGGTAAGAAAAGCTAATCTTGTATGGTCAAAAAGCGAGCCAAGACCGACCGTGCTCAATCGTGAGAGGTTGTGATCTCGATCCTACATCGGCACAACCTCGGTGAGACAACGCGTAAGCGAGCAGCAAGCGGGTTCAAGATCAACATGCCATTGTCATAAGCCTTGCAACACATGTTGAAAGCGGTGATTACAGAGGATCCTCCTCGAAATGTCAACACTTCCTCTCAGGGATACAATCCTAATGCTAAGTGTGCTTACCATTCCAATAGCCAGGACATAGTCGATGATTGTTGGGCTCACGAAGAACAAGATTCAAGATATGATTGAAGCTAAGCGGTTGAGTTTGATCCTCTGTTGAGACTCGAGATGTGATCAAGCGCCTATGCTAACCATGACAAGAGTTCCAATCTGTTGGGATGATACTTATGTTTTCAACATAGATGACTTGACCATTCCTCGATGGTGTTAAGAAGAATTTGTTGCAAGCGGTGTCAATCCGGGATGCCCGATTGTCGTTGGTGCCCATCTACACACGATGGTTGTGCTTGGTTGAGAAGGCGTGTTCGATGCATGATGGATAACCGTGAGATACTATTTACGAAACCACACACGAGAAGCGTGTGAAGATATGTCTAAGTTAAGATCGAAGATGTGAATGAAGCACCATCATGTGGGATACCTTGGGGCCAGTGGAAAGTATGATTACATGGTGAAGTACTATTCACGAGAGCTACAAAATTCCTATTGAAGATGTTAAAGCAACCGGATGGGGTGACGATTTCCCAGAAGACTATCTTGATGTTAACACTATAAGAATTTCCTCTGCTGATCCTATGCCAGTGGCACTCTCATTATTACTTCTCCAGGCGGTTCCATATTCCTCGACAAAGCTATCCCTTGGAATTATGGGTGATGTTTACTATCATGGCGTCAAGACCCACTGACCATTGAAGATCTTACGATTGAAGCTACCATTCGACATCGACAACATCACGGATCAAGTAAGGTGACCAGCCGGAAGGGTATTCTCTCGGATATCTCTCCTCCAAAAGACACTGCGACTCCAGCTCGCATTCCGGCTATTCAATCCATTCCCCAAGCTAGAGGAAAGAACGTGACTCATCTGCTCAGCGGAAGTACCAAAGGAAGTTCGACACCTCAAACAAGAAATGGAGGAAGTGCGAAGATCATCAAGAAGAGTGACTACAATGTTGTGGAGCAGTTAGGACAGACTCCGTCCAGAATATCCATGCTTGCTGCTCTTGTGCTCGAGGCTCATGCTAATGCCTTGGTGAAGTTTAGAAGAATGCTCATGTGCCTGAAGACACTACCACCGACCGGTTTGAAGTTTGTATTGCTAGCTGGTTGCCAACAACGGCCTAGGCTTCTCGATCTTGATTTGACTCCTAGGAAAGAAACACAACAAAGCCTTGCACATCTACTGTTAAATGTAAGGGCACTACATTATCTCATGTTTTGGTGGATACCGGTTACGCTCTGAATATCCTTCGGCGCTTTTGATCGACTTGATATCGAAGGGTTGGTTACGAGACCCGTGATATAATTGTGAGAGCTTTTGATGGTTCTAATGAGCGATTGCTTGGAAGCTCACTCACTGTTAAAGTCGGTTCCCAGACTTTTGATTCCACTTCCTTTGTCATGGACATCCATCCGACTTACTCTTGCCTACCCTTGGATACATGGGGCGGCGCTATTACTTCTACCTTACATTTGAAATGCCGGTGAAAGGGAAGGTTGTTACGGTATGTGGTGAAGAAGAGTATATGGTGGTCATCTACAATCATTCGATATCTCGAGATGGAAGAGAATTCTTTGAGACTCCTGTCAAGCTTTTGAAACAATCCCAGTCATGCACTTGACTCTCTGTCCTCTGAGTTACACAAGCTCGCCTAGGATGGCCTCGTTGAAAGATGCTCAAGCTCTTGTTGAAGAAGGAAGAGTACTATTTGGGGACAGCTCACGATCTTCCTTTCAAATTTGACAAGGCGGTTTAGGCTTCACCATCAAAGGTCGGAAGATGATCTGCGCGTGCCGGCCAACTTCCTTTCCGCATCGGCCAGTGGAATCCATGCTATAGAAGGCGGCAGCGACCGACATGCAAGTGGATCTTCCCAACTCGGACAAAGGGCTCGCAATTGGAAGGCTGAAGGCGTCACCCATCTCCTTTAGCAGGGGTAATTGCTTTTGTTTTTGTTTTGCTTATTATTTTATGTTTGAACAATAAACTCTAAAGCCTAGTGCCTTACGGGCATCATGGCTCGTTTGCGAGGTTATTATCGTCATTTGCGTATTTTCATTCAATAAATTCGTTGGACTTTTGCATTCAATTGTTTGTTTTCTTTCTTTTACTTTATCACCCTTCAAAAGCTATGTGTTTCTTACACACCCGTGATACAACTGGAATCACTATGAATCTCGTTAATAACAGTTATGCTATTACTAAATATGACTTGATAATCCGATCTACCAAGCCGAGGCGAAAGTGAGGAAGATTGTGAAGTGCAGAACTTGCCGGACTACTACACAAGAAGAGCGAGTTATCTGCCACACGAAGAGCAAGTTGAGGTTGTGAATTTGAGTGCTGATGAAGGCAGAAAGAGATCAAGATAGGGTGTGTCTTGAGAGCGGTGTTAAAGGAAGATTGGTTCGGATGCTACGAGACTATATTGAGGTTTTGCTTGGTCATACGAAGATATGCGGGTTTAGACATTGATATTGTGGTACACGATTGCCGACAAAGAAGGTTTTCTCGGTGAAACGAAGGTTAAGTCGCATCGTCTGAGATGTCGAGAGAAAATCAAAGCGAAGTTATAAACAGTTCAGCGTCGGCTTCCTAGTTTGTTACTTCCTATCCACATGGGTTGCAAATGTGGTGCCTCTAAGAAGGATGGCAAAGTACGAATGTGTGTGATTACAGAGATTGAACAAAGAGAGTCGAAGAGCGATTTTCCACTTCCTCGTATTGATGTTACGGTTGACAACACCGCTTAGTATAAGGTTTTCTCTTTCATGGATGGTTTCTCCGGTTACAATCGGATAAAATGGCTCCACGAAGACATGGAAAGACTACTTTCGTTACACGTGGGGCACTTTGCTACAAGGTTATGTTCGGATTTGAAGAAAGCAGCGCCACTTATCGGTGCTATGGTGACATTATTTCATGACATGATTCATCACGAGATGAGGTCTATCGGCGACATGATAGCTCGATCCGCAGAAGAAGAACATCTTGATCATTGCGAAGCTATTTGATGGGTTGAAGAAGTACAGACTGAGACTCAATCCTAATAAGTGCACCTTTGGAGTCAGGTCCGGAAAACTCCTAGGGTTTGTTGTCAGGGGTAAAGGTATTGAAGTTGACCGCCAAGGTTAAAGCCATTCAAGAGATGCCGACTCCGCACCGAGAAGGAAGTCGGAGGTTTCTTGGGCCGATTGAACTACATTGCAGGTTCATTGCACATCTAGCTGCTACTTGTGAGCCAATCTTCAAATTCTTGAAGAAAGATCAAGTAGTGGAATGGAGCAACGATTGCGGATCGCTTTTGACAAAATCAAGGAGTACCTACGAGAATCCTCCTATCTTGATGCCACTTGCCGAAGGAAGACCTCTTATCATGTACTTGCGGTGTTAGAGAATTCAATGGGGTGTGTGTTGGGGCAACATGGCGCGTCGGTCGAAAAGAGCATGCAATATACTACCTTAGCAAAAGTTTACCGGTTGTGAAACAAGATACTCACACTCGAGAAAACTTAGCAACGCTTTGGCTTACTCACCGACTAAGGCAGTATATGTTGACTCACACTACCTTGTTGATTTCAAGATGGATCCGATAAAATACATATTTGAGAAACCAGCTCTCTCGGAAGAATAGCAAGATGGCAAATGATCGACCGAATCGACATCAATACACTTCTCGAGAAGCAATCAAAGGAAGTGTAGTAGCGATCATTTAGCTCATCAAGCGTAGATGACTATCGGTCTATGCGGTTCAATTTCAGATGAAGATGTTTTACTAATTCTGATTGTGAAGAACCGAGGCCGGACGAAGGACTGAACAAGGATCGATGGACCATGGTTTTGATGGAGCCTCAAGCGCCTTGGCAATGGCATTGGCGCCATCATTACATCCCCTGACCGACACACGCCTTTCACCGCCGATTATGTTTGATTACCAATAACATGGCGAATCTGGCGTGCATCATGGGTATCAATTGCTATTGACTTAAGAATCAAGTTCTTACAGTGTATGGAGACTCGCTTTAGTGATCGATCAGTTAAGGGCGAGTGGGATCGAGCATCAAATCTCATTCCGTGTCGAGGCATGTTACGGTTTGATCCCTACTTGAAGAGATTACTTTTGATCACATCCACGAGAAGATCGGTTGGCGGGGCCATTGGCTACTATATCGTCTATGTTCAGGTCGGATGGGACAAGAGCTCCCGGATCATCATTGAGAAGTTTGGCGAACCACATATTGTTACGAGCTTGATCGAGAGAAACCTTGGTACTACTGACGTGAAGAGGTATCTTGAGACTGGGAATATCCGAAGGCGCATCTTAGTGATAAAGTTCAGAGAAGATTTGCATCCAAATTCTTCCTCGACAATGGCATCTTATACAAACACAACCACGATGTACTTACTCCATTGTGTAGATCGACAACGTAAGTATCATGGAAGAGTTACGAAGGCGCATTTGGTACCACTCCGTTGGTCATACAATGGCTAAAAGATTTTGAGACGAGTTACTATTGGTCCACCATGGGCGATTGTCACCATCACGCTCGATCTTGTCACAAGTGCGATTCTGCGGACAAAGTGCATGTACCTCCGGTACCTCTAAATGTTTTAACTTCTCCTTGGCCTTTTGCAATGTGGGGCATTGACATGATTGGGAAATCAAGCCCACCGCGGACATCGTTTCATCCTTGTGGCAATTGACTATTTCACCAAGTGGGTAGAAGCGACCTCGTTCGCATCATCTACCAAGAATGTTGTGGCTCGATTCATCAAACATAATCCTATCTGTCGATATGGCACTCCGAAGGGTTATCACGAATAAGGCTCTAATCTCAACAATATGATGATCGCGAACTACTGCACGTTCAAGATCAAACATCATAACTTCTTCTCCTTATCGGCCTAAGATGAATGGCCAGTGGAAGCCGCAACAAGAACATTAAGAAGATTATCTGGAAGATGGCGGTGACTTACAAGGATTGGCATGAGATGTTACCATTCTCTCTTCATGGTTATCGCACTGACGGACATCAGCGACCTTCTCTCTCTTGTATACGGTATGGAAGCATTCCTACCCATCGAGGTTGGATACCCTCAACGAGTCCTCCAGGGCCTTGAGAGTTAAGCGAGAGATTGGGTTGAGACTCACCTTGACCAGATTAATTTGATTGATGAGAAGCGACTCGCATCCATCGCCATGGACAGATCTATCATAAGCGAATGATCGAGCATTTAACAAAAGGTCAAACCGAGTCTACCAAGTTGGTGACCTAGTAGTCAAGCGCATCATTCTTCCACAAGGTGATCCAGAAATGGACTCCCACCTATGAGGGACTGTTTGTAGTCAAGACGGTGTTTTCGGGAGGAGCTATGATACTTAGCACCATGGATGGTGAAGACTTCCCACCCACGTGACTGATAGTCAAAAATACTACGCATAAATGAGACCGCTAGGTCGTTGACCTAGGAAAAAGTAAGGGCATCTGGCAGACCAAAAGGTTCGGGAAAAAGTTAAGGATATATACAAAGATGTACACCGGCAAGTCGGAAACGAAAAGGCGGCTTGGGCAAAAAGGGTATCATTGGTGAAAACCGAAAGGCGGTCTAGAGCAAAGTTAGGGATTTAAGCGTGCGACTATGTCTCTTCCGGATCACCCTTCGGACTACTATCGCATTCAAGATTCAAATGGCGAAGATCAATTCACTCACTTTCTCACGGCAAAGAGGAGATGAGATAGTTGAAATATATGAGTACTAGCATAGTTGGAACTTAACGAGATTGCTTCCGCATAGCTTTTTACTTTTCTTGTGTATAAACTACTTGGCCATCATACCTTCCAAATAAATCTGATTCTTTCTTTACAATTTTCACTATTGTCGTTTTAATGAGTCCAGCGTCTGTTTTGAATGACTATCGCATTTGACAATAAGAATCTAATCACAAACATGCGAAAAGTGAACAAACAAAAGTAATTACTACGGCTCCGAATTGAGATGACAACAAAGGTCACCAAAACATTCCCCATGAGACATAATCCCATGAGGTGTCACTCACTAAACCTCCCCAGCCGAGTATATGTTAATCCGACGATGATTCCACTCAATGAGCAATGTTACATCAGTCTCAAAGCGGTAACTTCCGTCCCAGCAGGTATTTATCATCAGAGAATATCTCTCAACAATTCCCCTTTTCTCGGCCGGTATCGGACTTGAGACTTGGTCGAGATAATGCACGGAGAAAATCTACATCTTCTATTCCCCGATCGAGATTCCAGCGGGCTAACCCGGTCTCCAGCAACCATCAAACACTCTCCGGTGAGATCTCGCTCAACATCCCCATAGGCGCCTCCTAATTTTCCCAGGATCTACATACAAGATCCCCAGCAGTTGCCTCCCGGACTCTCCCAGCAGGGTCTATGTATGGGATCTCCAACAACGAGTTTCTCAATCTCTACCTTCCCTGACAATATCTAGGCCCAAGACTTGGTCAGATAGTGCACCGGAGGAATCAAAGTTATCTTTATTCTCAGGATCTCCATCCTCAAACAGAAGTCAGCAATCCTCAAGCAGAGCTTCCGCATCTTCTTCAAGATGGATATGTTTTGAAATACCACAACATCCATCATTCATACTGATAACACGAAATCATATCGTTTATTTTACATGAAATTAACCCGTTTTGTATTATTTTGACCCGATTAACTCCCAAATATTTCGAGATTGTCATTACTTTTGCAGGTATTCACAACTTAGCTCAAATCAGAAGAAAATATGAAACCATGCAAGAAAACACCAAAAGAACGAAGAAAAGACAAATCATCAAAGATCGGTTTTTGTAGGCATTGTGGGTCGTCTTAACTCATCCACGACCGTAACACATTCTGACGTGTTACGACCGTCACACACATCCACCACGACCGTACAGCGTATATGAGTTAAATTAGAAGTGCGGATCGTGGCGAAGCTTAAAGCGAAGGTTTTAAAACTCCTGTTTCTCAACTTCTGAAGCCACGTTCAAGCGCAACAACCCGTCCCTATATTCAGTGATTTTCAAGGGCAAGCTACGTGTGAATTCAAATCCAAGCGCCATATTCATTCCTCTATAAATACCTCAACATTTCGGTGTTAGAGTGCGGAGTTTTGGAGAATTTTCTTGTGCGGAGCTACTGCGATTTTGAACCACAATATTTGGTTTCTAATTTCCTCTGCATTCGTTATTTCCTTTTCATTTTCATTGCCCAAATAATAATTTCCAACATCGAAAATTATTATTATAGTTTAAGTTTATTATTCAAGCCTCGAAATTCTTACATTTCAATTTCGAGTCAATTTCCAACTTGTGGAAGAAGGATATAGGATACTACTTTTAGGTTTCTATTTTGCAATTGTATTTCATACCTTTTAATTAATTAATGCAAGTTTAATTTATTATTCATAATGTCAATTTATATTTATTTGCTTTTACTTCCTGCGTTCATTTTAATTTCCATGGCTAGCTAAACCTTTAGTGTCGGTATGGGATAGTAAGAGACATTAGGCATCGATCAAACTTAGGCTAAAACTTTAATCAACTTAACTCGGTTATAACTTTTTATGCTTAAAAATAAAACCTTCGTTCAAAGTAAGAAGAGTAAATAGGTTAGATCGAGACAACGAAAGTGTGAGGTTTTTAGCAGGATAGCTAAAGTTAGGCATTTGATTTAAATACGATTGAAAGCGCTTTAAACCAAATTAGAATTAATTAAGTTTCCAAAAATACTTCTAAACACTTATAGGCTAGCGGCGGTATAGGGCTTTAGGCGTATAATTCGAGATAAGACCATGAAAGTGTGAGTTGAGGGTTTTAAAGCGATTAATTCTGAGACAAACCAAGTTGACCATCCTAATATGCCTAAGCAGATTAGATCCTTTAAGTCGACTCTATTGCATACCGACCATTTCATTTCATAATTACTTTAAAACCAATTAGTTTACCTTCCTTAACCTTCCTAAAACCAAGCGTGACAATTTCGCCTTAGCTAAACTAGCATTACTTTCCGCACTAGAGTGATTACAAAGTCCACTGGATTCGACAATCTTTTATTACTACCGCGATAGGCTGTCGCTTGCGGTTAAGATACCGTTAGACATATTAGGTTTATCGCATCAAGTTTTTGGCGTTGCGGGACTTTGATCTAGTCACTAGTGCACTCTTAAAGTAACTGTCTGGCTAAGGCAACTATTTATTTTCCTTTTGTGTATGCCAAGCGCTCTCAAGGCGGTACTTTGCATATACCCATATCGATATCGGCGTTATCTTTAAGAAGAATTCAAAGTACGTGCACGCAACAATCTTCCTCTGTCATTCTACGGATCTCGAAATTACGAAGAATGGCTGATCCACCTCCTCCTCCTCGTCCTCTTAAGGATTACGCAGTTCCTTCTCAGCGGAGCCTCATATGATATTGCAGCTCCTATATTGCTCGGCGATTTGGTGAAACCTTCGCTTCTTTCCGCGTTCGTGAGAACCGGTTCTCTGGAGCTCCTCGGCGACCTAATCTACATCTATACGTGTTTGTGCGATGCGGACACTATGAAAGCGAATGGAGTAAACCCAGAAGCGATACGATTGCGCCTATTTCCTTTTCTTTAAGAGCCAGGCTCGTGCTTGGCTTCAATCTCTTCCTTCAACTCAATCACCACTTGGGGTGAGTTGAAAGTCTTCTTAGCTAGATATTTTCCTCCTAGCAAAGCGCTATGCTCGAGCCAACATCAATGGTTTCAAGCAGAAAGACAATGAATCTTTATTGAGCATGGGAATGATACAAGGATATGCTAAGACTCTTCCCTCATCATGGTTTAGAAGAATGGTTGATTATTCACACATTCTATAACGGTCTATTATACAATACAAGATTAACCATAGGCAGCTGCTTCTTGGTGAGCGATGGATAAACCATATGGAAGCGAACCAACTTATTGAAAGTATGGCTCGAACCATTACCAATGGGAGCGAGAGAGTTAATGTAGAAATCTCAACCGAAAGGTATCAAGGCCGAAGTGAACGGCTGGATCAAGTTAATGCTAAAGTGGGCTCTTACAAAAATTAGAGAACCTTTCGTCACTCCTGCACTACCGTGGCTGCGGTGATTCTAACACCGATCTATGTGGTATTCAATCACATCTTGCTCGAATGTCCTCTTTTAGCGGTGCCAGCCGAACAAGCTAACTACGTGCAAAATCCCTGATGTCGTATAACCCGAGGTTGGAAGAATCATCCAAATTTCTCGTACAAAAGCAACAATCGTTGTATGCCTGGACAAGCTCTGCTACACCACAGTTATCAAAAGCTATCCGAATCATCCTAATAACGGACCTAATACTTCCAGCGTTCTAAAATCAAACCTCGAAATTATGATAGAACACTTCATTGCTTCTCAATCCCGGACCAATAAGGATGTTTTAAATCGAACTTACATACCAACGAGCAAATTAAGCAATTATCTAGCAAGGTCGATGCTTTAGCTACCCATAACAAGATGCTTGAAACTTAGATTTCACAAGTAGCTCAACAGCGAGGCACCCTCTGCTCCTGCTTGGAATATTTCTGGTCAACCACAACCTAACACGAAAGGACACGCTAATGCGGTGATACTTAGGAGTGGAAAAGAACTTGAGACTGTTGATCCAAGACTAGAAAACCCGGCTATGTATCGAAGCAAGACAAGCCGAGTGAAAGCGAGGCGACCGAAGAAAAGGAAAGCGAAACTCAAGAGGCTATAGAAAAGAAACCTTATGTGCCTCCACCGCCCTATAAACCACAGTTACATCCTCGAGATTAACCAATTCTAAATCGATGAGCCAATTTAAGAAATTCGTGGAACTTGAAACAACTAAATATCACAATACCATTCACGAAGCCATTACTCGGATGCCATCGTATGCTAAATTTCTTAAGAAATCCTATCCAACAAGAAAAGTTAGAAGATAGCGGAGATTACCCTTCTGCTTGAATGTAGTGCTATCATTCGAATAACATGCCTCTAAGCTAAAAGACCGGTAGTTTCTCTATACCTGTAACATTGGAAAATTCGTCATAGACAAAGCTCTATGCAACTTAGGAGCAATATCGTGTCATGCCCTATCTATTTGCAAAAATGGGAGAACTTACACCTACAAAAATGTCTGTTCAATTAGCTGACCGATCAGTTAAGTATCCTGTAGGTATATTAGAAAATGTTCCTGTTAGAATAGGTCAATTCTACATTCCGACCGATTTTATAATCATGGACATTACCGAAGATTCAGTCACCCCTATCATATTAGGAAGACCATTCCTAGCTACATTGGAGCTATAATTGATGTAAGAAGGCGATTAACATTGAAGTCGGAGAGGAAAAAGTGGAATTCATCCTCACTCAATTTCTACAAGCACCGCCATGAATGACACATGTTATTTACTCGATATTATAGGCAGTGCGTGAGAGAGATGGAAGCTAAACAAACCACATATTCGAAATAATGAAAATCGAAACCCTCGATATTCGAAGGCGACAATTGGCGAGAACCATATAAAGATAATGATCTAGCGAAAGTCTAGCACTTACACCTAATCATATGCCATGTCCCAAGAAACCAAAACTAAATTAAAAGTTTTACCTAAAATCTACGATCACAATTCCTTGATCTTGAACAAACTCGACTGTAATAGTGAATTCCGGTTTAGGGCAGCTTAGCGAAAAACTTTTAGGCGTTCTAAGAAATACCCTACTGCGTTAGGTTACATCGGACTTAAAAGGAATTTGTCCTTCAATTTGTATGCACCGTATTCTATTAGAAGAGGATTGCAAAACCTCTCGAGAACCTCAAAGAAGAATCAATCGATCCTCGATGTTGTAGTCGGAGATGAAATCAAAAAGCTAATGGAAGCGGAATTATATACCCGATCTCCGGTAAATGGGTTAGCCAGTACATGTCGTACCTAAGAAAGGAGGTGTCCTGTCGTGAAAACGCACAAGGCGAATCGATAACACAAAGAGTAGTTAGTGGACACGAGTGTGCATTGATTATAGAAAAGCGAACAAAGCTACTCGGAAAGACCATTTTCCTTTACCCTTTATTGATCAAATGTTAGAGCGATTAGCCAAACACTCCTATTTACGCTATTTAGCGGTTATTCGGATTTTCCAAATTCCTATTCACCACGACGATCAAGAGACTACATTCACGTGTCCTTATGGAGCGTTCGTGCGAATGCCTTTTGGATTATGTAATGCTCCTGCAACTTTCCAACGATGTATGATGGCCATCTTCGCAGATTTCATTGACAACATCATGGAAGTGTTTATGGATGACTTCTCTGTGTGTGGGCAAAGTTTTGAAGGATGTCTATCTAATTTAGAGAGTGTTTTAGAATGATGTGTGAAAGTAAACCTTGTGCTTAACTGGGAAAAATGCCATTTCATGGTCAGAGAAGGAATCGTACTTGGACATGTTATTTCTAATAAAGGAATTGAAGTTGATAAAGCTAAGATAGAAGTGATTAAAGAACTCCAACCACCTAAGACCGTTCGAGAGATACGAAGTTTTCTAGGACACGCAGGTTTTTACCGACGTTTTATTAAAGATTTCTCGAAAATTACAAAACCACTTACTGGTCTATTAATGAAGGATGCTGAGTTCATATTCGATGACGATTGTCTCAAAGCTTTTGAAACCCTTAAGGCCGCACTTATTTCTGCACCAATCATGCAACCGCCCGATTGGAGGTTACCTTTCGAAATCATGTGCGATGCGAGTGATTACGCTGTAGGCGCAGTTCTTGGACAAAGAAAAGATAAGAAACTTCACGCAATTTACTACGCCAGCAGAACGCTAGACTCAGCTCAGATGAACTACGCCACAACTAAAAAAGAACTCTTAGTCGTGGTCTTCGCGCTTGACAAATTCCGTTCTTACCTTGTAGGAGCAAAAATCATCATTTACACGGACCACGCTGCTATCAGATATTTACTTGCCAAGAAAGATGCAAAACCTAGACTCCTCCGATGGATCTTACTTTTACAAGAATTTGACTTGGAAATTAAGGACAAGAAAGGAACCGAAAACGTCGTAGCGGATCATTTATCCCGTTTAGAAGGTATAAAACCCGAACAAGTGCCAATTAACGACGATTTTCCGTACGAACATCTGATAGCACATATGATAAGCGACCTAGCTCAATTGGATTTAAATAAACCAGAAGCTAAAGAAGTCGTGGAAGCCATTGACATGACCATAGGATTGCCTTGGTATGCCGACATCGTTAATTATTTAGCTGCCGGTGCGCTTCCACCTGACTTAACTTACCAACAGAAAAAGAAATTCTTCCATGATCTCAAGAGTTACTATTGGGACGAACCACTTTTATTTAAACGAGGACCTGATGGAATTTTCCGGCGTTGTATACCCGACGAAGAAATAGAAGCGTCATTTCCATTGTCATTCATCTCCTTATGGCGGACATGTTAGCACCTCTAAAGCGTGTGCCAAAATTCTCAAACCGGCCTTTTACGGCTAACACGTGGAAGGATGTCCACATCGCCGTTAAAAGCGTGATTGATGCCAGCACGGTAATATCTCAGAGGCGATGAAATGCCTCGAGAAAGGAATACTTGAAGTTGAAGTCTTTGATGTTTGGGAAATAGATTTTATGGGACCTTTCCTTCCTCTTTTGGAAACAAGTTTATACTCGTAGTATCGATTATGTTTCAAAATGGATCGAGGCAATAGCTTCTCCTACAAATGACACACGAGTGGTGATAAAGCTTTTCAAGAATATAATTTTCCCGCGTTTTGGTGTTCCTCGACTTGTTATTAGTGACGGTGGATCTCATTTTATTTCGAAGATATTTGATAAATTACTATCTAAATATGGAGTAAAACACGTAGCAACACCTTATCATCGCAAACTAGCGGACAAGTCGAAGTTTCGAGCAGAGATTAAACAAATATTAGAAAAAGCGTCGCTATTTCTCGAAAGATTGGTCAGCCAAGCTTACGAAGCTTTATGGGCTTATAGGACAGCTTACAAGACTCCTATCGGAACTACACCTTTCAAACTTGTTTACGGAAAATCCTGTCATCTCCCGGTAGAATTAGAGCATAAAGCTTATTGGGCGATAAAGACACTCAATATTAATTACCTTGCTGGAAAAAGCGAATCCTCGATTTACATGATGGAAGAATTAAGATTAGGCGCTTACAGCTAAAATCTACAAAGAGCACTAAAAATGGCACGATCAGCGTTTATCTCGGAAAGAATTTAGTGTGGGAGATGTTGTACTTTTATTCAATTCTAGACTTAGACTCTTCCCTGGAAAACTTAAATCTAGATGGTCTGGTCCTTTCGAAATTACAAAAGTATTTCCTAGCGGAGGCGGTAGAAATTAAGGATCGAAATAGTGCCCGTTTATTGTAAGCGGGCAGGGTTAAACGATATCATCGTATAGATAATAGAGACTATCTGAATAAGCTTAAACTCGTAGAATTACCACCTATTTCTCCCGACTAATCTTTCACTAGGCATTTTGTCAAGCTTATGACGTTAAAAACAGCGCTTCATGGGAGGCAACCCATTTTATTTGTTTTTGTTTGCTATTTTGTCTATTTTATTTGTTTTTGCTTGCTATATAAGTATTTTTCATCTTTTAAAACTTTTATAAAACTGCTGCTGATTTCAAAACAATTTTACTTGCTACAGGATTTCTGAAAAGTGTTTTTCTCTTTACTTTCTCCTCTACTCTGTTTCCCCGCTTTACTTTTGCTATGGATCCCCCACAGAACTTTATGGAAACCACCTTTAGAGGTAGAAACCAAAGGAGATTTGATTTGTCGGACATTTAACCTTGTATTATGATGAACCAACTATGGACACTTTAGGCATAACTGACAGTGTTTACTACATGTTTAACCAATTGGGATGGGAGAGAGCACACCTGAAAAATAGGTTTATCACTTACCGAGAGCTTACCCTTGAGTTCTTGAGCTCATTAGTTTACATCCACTGAACATGGTGTGACCCAAAGGAATCATTGCCTTCAGACTTTTTGGTATTGAGTTCACCTATAACCATAGGGACTTAGCTGCTTTATTAGGATTCCCCAGTGGACCCTTAGCTTTTACTACCCCTGAGGCAGATTTATTAGATTTTGAGCTAGATTATTTACGGGTACTTTAGCAGGAAACTATCACCACGACCCGAAAGTATGGATAACAATGAAATACATAACTTGACCATCCGTTATTTCCATAGGATTCTTGCCCACACTCTGTTTGGAAAGAACAAAACCAAAATCTTGTATCAAGGATGAATTATCTACCTTTATTGTTTAAACACGGGGCCTACATTAATGTTGTCCCCTTCGATGAAGACCTTTACCGCATTAGTGAGGACCCTAATGTTCTGTCGATGTGGGAGGATTGGTTACAATGATTGCAAATGCTCTTGGACTTCGTTACCAACTTAATAAGCGTGCACCATTTGGATCAATTAGGCCTATGAATATTGATTTGTTTCAACAACATGATAATAGGAAATTTAGGCCTGCACCTTATGATTACACGATAAGAAGCGAAGTTGTTACTCTTTTACCCTTCGAACCATGCAGGAGTTAGTGTCCATAACCGTGATAATTGGTTGTATGAATTGAATCCACGACCACGAGACACGGAAACACCACAATCATATTTTGTTCTTTGATAATTTCATGTCCAAGCGAAGCAGATCACGAAACTCCTCCTGGTTACCATGACTTTACAAATATGGCTGAAGCACAAGTAGCACCTGATGAAAACCAAGGAGAAAACACTACACAATTAAACACCATTCTGACCACTTTGGATGCTTATAAAACTGACATTGATGGAATAAAGAATGAATTGAAGACACGTTTGGATCTTATTGGTTTGACTGACATCACAGTGGAGCAATTCTATAACATCACCCAAGCTTTAGAGATATTAAAAGAAAAGATTGGATGAAGCAGTTTTTAGTTTCTTAGTTTTTCAGTTTTCAGTTTTTCAATTCTTAGTTTTTAGAATTTTTTTTTTCCATTCTGTTTTGTTTCTAGGTAGTTTCAATTCTTTGTTAAATTATTGCATTTCAATTTACAAGTCAATTTACTTTCTGTCAAAAAGAACAAGCTACTTAATTTGAAGTAATGCAATTGTTTTCAATTTTAAACTTACAATCATTTTGCTGCTTACAATGTTTTATGGTTTCCTACTCTATTTCGAATTATATATATTGGATTATATGTTGAATGTTGACTGAATTAATGTTGCGTTTATGCTGGAGTGTTTGAGATGTCCTGTAAAATATATATATATTTTACGTATTACGGTGTTACATTACGTAAAATTTCAGAATTTGTAGCTACGATCGTAATCCACCCCGACCGTCCACGCCTTTCGATGTTACGCTCGTCGACTTAGCGTTCGACCGTGCGGGCTATCGATAACCTGATAGCGAGCGTTCCTTTTCTTCTTCCTCTACCTTTCTCTCTTCTTCTTCCATAACTACCCAACCATCCCTTCCTCCATTAACCACCCATTAACCCGTTCAACCCACCATCAATCCCTCTCAATTTTCAAACTTCCCACTATCTCCTTCCATTATTTATACACCCATTACCGTATCACTTTCTCATTCTCTCATTCACCACCACCCATTCTCACTTAAACACTTTTGCATGCAAATGGCGAACAATCTTGACCTATTCACGGTGTTATCCTACGTAATGGTGAGCGGTGAGACTCAGCGCATTAAGTTTTGAAATTCCAGTCGTGGTCTACACCCCACTAGGTATGTTGACCGGCCTCGAGACCTTGGTTTGCTTGAGGGTGTCCAGCGCCTTCTTGAGTGTCAACTTGTGGACTCTATGTAGCCAGCCCCAACCCGTCTGAGACACTCACTCTCGGTTCCTCGGTTCCTTAACATCACTCCACGGTTCGACAAACCAACTTTACGGTGTTGCGGTTTCGCATATTGGTACCGTACGAGTTCACTCGAGCAGCGTTCGGACAATTGTGATTTACGCACGAGGAAGGTTCCCATCTCATGTGCCCGACAACTTTGGAGAAGAGTCTTTCAACCTTTGGCATAGCCTCACCAACAACCGAGCACACTCTTATGATCATCTCAGCGCCACTCAAATCCACAATCCATCCATACGCTACTTCCACCGTATCTGGGTAACACAATCTTCGCAGAGATAGTAACCACAAGCTAAACTCAAGGCTGTTCTTCATGCATTGTGCATTCTCGGGTCGAGAAAATTAATGCGCACCTTTCCTCTGGCCCATATTCACTCCATACGCACGGGCGGCAAACCTTTCTATTTTGGAGGGCTTGTCACTTCTCTTGCATTAGCACTCAACCATGGTGACACCCTTGGTCATCGCCATCCGACCACCGTTCCTGCTCACTTTAGACCATTGCAAATCAGCCCACCTCATCTGGGCGGGACGATGGAAAGTTCCATCGGTGATCTGAGCCGAGTTTACACTAACATTGTTTTGCCTTGCGAGGATCGAATCAACCCTCGAGAACCGAGCCAACTGGCTGTTTAACATTGAAGACCACGAAGGCCTGCTGCTGCTCAAGAAGAACCTCATATCGGCCCGCCGACGAGAGGAAGAAGCTGGATCGAGTTGTTCCGTGCACGACATACAGGTCATCCTCGCTCCACCACCTCCGTCTCTTGGCGAGATCCTCCGAGCCATTCATCATCGAATCTTATATCGCGGAGCGAGAGGGTGCATCGGGGCGCTTGACGCCTTACTCGGCGAGCGCTCAAATCTTAAGTGGTCGGCTCGGCGATGAAGGCTTGATGAAGTGCTTAGCGAGCTTAATGCTTTAAGGATGGACGTAACATCTCTTGGACCCCAGAGCACTGACTCTGAAGCTACCCCTTCCAGAAGGTCCAGAACCCGGTAGTGCTGATAGTTTTCCTTTTCTTGTTGTTTCCCTTGTTTTTCCGATATATTTTTAATTTAACCTTGCCGTTATATCATAACATTGAGACAATGTTTGATATAGTGTGGGAGGAGTACTGCATTCTAAATTCCAGAACCAGTAATTTCATTTCAATTTCAGTAATATTTCGTTATTTCATTTCTCCCGTTTATTTAGCCATACTAAAAAATTTAGCCTTTTATATTCGCATAATCGTTAGTTACCTACTTTAACGAAATCTTAGTTAGAAGGCCGAGGCGATCCAACGAGAACTATACGATTATGACACCTTCGACTCCTACTTACGCGAATCGTCTCCATTTCCGTTATACCGATACTTTGAGTTTTAAGTCTTAAATTAGCCCCTAGTAGTTTATATTAGCAGTCGGCACCAGTCTTAGCATAAACCACGTGGAAAGCCGATGAATATAAGTGGATGATCTCGGTTAATTATTTAGAAAAATGTTACATGATTTAAGGAAATAGCCAAGGCACCAATTAAATTGGGCGATCCTCACCCGATCGTTTAATCCAACGGATGCGAAAGCTTTTACTAAGTAACATAAGAATCCATTGTTTAGGTGGTTCAGAAGCATCTGGTACTGAACTCGGTAGGGCAAACTACGGTCTGATCCCCCGCATCTTACAATCGGATAAAAGAGGTTGCCACATAATTGTGCCAGAAACCGTTGTGTTTTGATCAGAACCACTAACCGGCTATTCCACTACGTGCGTGTAAAGATAATGGGCTTAATGTGATTGCGCAAGAACGAAACCGGGTGAAATAGGAACGAGAAACCTCGAGTTGAATTATAATGGTATAATTGGACGTTTCGTTTAAAACGGATAGTCGTCGACTAGCTTGTTGCTTGTGTCATTAGCGTATCATTGTTGTTTCATTCGATTTTCTTGGCCGAACTAACTTAGGATTTCTTGTAACTATTTGAAAACGAAAGGTATACTAGTTATGTGCGTTTATAAAAACTTGTCCGATATTTCTAAATTGATTATTTTGCTTGAGGACAAGCAAAGGTTTAAGTATGGGGGAATTTGATAACACGAAATCATATCGTTTATTTTACATGAAATTAACCCGTTTTGTATTATTTGACCGATTAACTCCGAATATTTCGAGATTGTCATTACTTTTGCGGTATTCACAACTTAGCTCAAATCGAGAAAATATGAAACAATGCAAGAAAACACCAAAAGAAGGAAGAAAAGACAAATCATCAAAAGATACGGTTTTGTAGGCATGACGGTCGTAACGCTCATGCCACGACCGTAACACATTCTGAAGCGTGTTACGACCGTCACACATCCACCACGACCGTAACACGGAAGAAACACCAAGTTGCTCGTAACACAAAGGCCACGACCGTAGCATTATAACGGTTAAATTAGAAGTGCAGATCGTGGCGAAGCTTAAACTGAAGGAGTTTTTAAAACTCCTGTTTTCTCTCAACTACAGAAGCCACGTTCAAACGCAACAACCCACGTCCCTATATTCCAGCAGATTTTCAAGGGCAAGCTACGTGTGTGAATTCAAATCCAACTGCCATATTCATTCCTCTATAAATACCTCAACATTTCAGTGTTAGAGGTACAGAGTTTTGGAGAATTTTCTTGTGCGGAAGCTCTGCCGATTTTTGAACCCATCAATATTTCAGTTTCTAATTTCCTCTGCATTCAGTTATTT
The DNA here is from genome assembly GCA_021764765.1 of Vicia sativa. Taxonomy (NCBI): domain Eukaryota; kingdom Viridiplantae; phylum Streptophyta; class Magnoliopsida; order Fabales; family Fabaceae; genus Vicia; species Vicia sativa. The sequence goes on from CM038795.1 coordinate 262,289,617, forward strand.
CCTTTTCATTTTCATTGCCCAAATAATAATTTCCAACATCAGGAAATTATTATTATAGTTTAGGATTTATTATTCAAGCCTCAGAATTCTTACATTTCAATTTCCGAAGTCCGAATTTCCGACCTGTGGAAGAAGGATATAGGATACTGCTTTATTTTCAGGTTTCTATTTTGCAATTGTATTTCATACCTTTTAATTAATTAATGCAAGTTTAATTTATTATTCGTAATGTCCAATTTATATTTGTTTGCTTTTACTTCTTGTACGTTCATTTTAATTTCCATGGCTAGCTAAACCTTTAGTGTTGGTATGGGATAGTAAGAGACATTAGGCATCTGATCAAACTTAGGCTAAAACTTTAATCAACTTAACTCTGGTTATAACTTTTATGCTTAAAATAAAACCTTCGTTAAAGTAAGAAGAGTAAATAGGTTAGATCGAGACCACGAAAGTGTGAGGTTTTAACCGGATAGCTAAAGTTAGGCATTTGATTTAAATACGATTGGCGCTTTAAACCAAATTAGAATTAATTAAGTTTCAAAAATACTTCTAAACACTTATAGGCTAGCGGCGGTATAGGGCTTTAGGCGTATAATTCGAGATAAGACCATGAAAGTGTGAGTTGAGGGTTTTAAAGCGATTAATTCTGAGACAAACCAAGTTGACCATCCTAATATGCCTAAGCAGTTAGATCCTTTAAGTCGACTCTATTGCATACCGACCATTTCATTTCATAATTACTTTAAAACCAATTAGTTTACCTTCCTTAACCTTCCTAAAACCAAGCGTGACAATTTCCGCCTTAGCTAAACTAGCATTACTTTCCGCACTAGAGTGATTACAAAGTCACATGGATTCGACAATCTTTTATTACTACCGCGATAGGTCGTCTTGCGTTAAGATACCGTTAGACATATTAGGTTTATCGCACATCACATACATTACTCATAAAGTCATAATTCATGCATGTCATTCATATACATTATCATGCATCATACTTTGCATAAGACTAACAAATATTCTATCAAAGTTTCTCTTGTTTTCGAAAGCAATGAAAGTCACTACGGCATAACGGGTCCGGATTAAGCCCGAATCTCGAAGGAAAACTATCGAAAGACCGCCCTAGTTGTCCTCCGACGGTGGTCGAGATTAAGCCCGAATCTCGGCGGAAAACTATCGAAGACCGCCCTAGTTGTCCTCCGACGGTGGTCCGGATTAAGCCCGAATCTCGGCGGAAAACTATCGAGCGACCGCCCTCGTTGTCCTCCGACAACGGATCCAGGATTAATACCCGAAGCTAGACGGGAAACCCTATCCGAACGATCGCAAGTTATCCTCCGATAACAGGCAGTGGATCAATACCCGATGCACAACAGGGACGATATCCACACTTTGCCAAAATACTATCCCCTCAGAGTAATCAGCACGAAGATCTATTCTGAATCCTTCTTATTATCAGCAGACTACATGCGGCGTCGACTCGGTTGCCTGGATGGCATCTTAAGCCCATCTCGTGCTCCTTCCGAAGCGTCTACAGAGCCTGGCGTCGGCTCACTCCACGGCATCGACCCTTCGGATGGCATCTTAAGCCCATCACCGTCAATTCTCATGTCGACCTCGAGTCTAGCATCGACTCATCCCCAGTGAAGTCTCTACCTTCTCAAATGGCATCTGTAAGCCCATTCCGCATCATCCAGTAGTGCAAATTTTCGGTGTACTCGGTGTTCAATCATCTTCTACCTCCGGTCACGAAGGCAAGCATGCCAATCTAACCCTTCGATACAAGAAGATTGAGCAGGGGCATCATACCCAAAATTTTCCCTCCATCTTCTCAAGATATTTCATACATCCATACTCAAGGATTCCTCAAAGGTTGATCAGACAAACCCTCTACTAGACAATCAACCCAAATTAGGGTTTGGTGATCCTCAGATCAAGATGGACTTCCAACATCTCCAATGGTCTTCATGCCTCCTCATATGCTTCAAAGATTCTCCATGTCAAGTTTCAAGCCTTACAAGTCAAGATTGCTCAGACAATTGCTCAGATGGTTGAAAATCAGTTGTATTGGACAAAAAGTCAACTGTGGTCAACATACAGTCAAACTTCATGATTTTTGGTCAACATCCTTATTTTGAAGTTACATTCATCATTTGATCAAGGGTTGATCATGATTCATCAAGAAAACTCAAGATTTGCTCAAAAGTCAAACTTTCTAAATTAGGGTTTCTAGGTGAAAAGTCAATGAACTTTGGTGATCATAACTTTCTCATACTTTCTCAGAAATTTTTCCACCACCTCTTGTTTTGAAGGAAATTCAATTCTCTACAACTTCATGTCTCACAAGAACGTCCAAAAAATGCTTCATTTGAGAGGTATGGCTCAAACATTACAGGTCCTTTTCAAAGTCAACAAAAAGTCAACTTTTTGTTTTGAAGATATATTGAGCATGGAAACTCCAATTGAGATGAGACCAAAAGGTTTGGTTGGAGGACTCTTAGAGCTTTCCAAAAAGTCCAAGAACACTCAAAAATGTGGAAAATTGAGCAAGATACACCATTCACAAGTTGGGCAATTTTGAAGAAGTGCACAAGGAGAAATACTTCTAAAAATCAAAAAATTTGCAAATGGGCTTACTTTTTCTTCATCCAAACTTGTTCCTTATACAATTAGGAATATCCAAGCCCAATGCCACGAATTTTTATTTTATTTTTCTATTTAATTTGGAATTTATTCATTTAAATACAAATTAAATTCAAAAATAAAGTATAAAATCAAAATTAATTACAAACTTGATTTTTATTTCTTCCTTGAGATCCAAGCAACTCATTAAAGCCAACAAATTTCGAAATTTGGATTAATATGGCAAGATTGGATTGAAAATTGATCAAGAATTGAAAATTTGATTTGCATTAATTTGTGATTGATTCTTCCTCAAATTAACTCCAAATCCATGCAGTATAAATGTACAATACATAGCACATGATTGAGAACGAAAAAATTGGCTCAAGAACCCTAACCTAGAACTCAAAAAACCGTGCCTCTCAAGCAAAGTGCAGCCCTAGTTCCAGCCGTTTTCAATCGATTTTGAGGTGTCCATTGCATTCCTTGATACCTCTTGAGTCGATCCAGACCTTTACATTGTCAAAAACCATCCAGAATTAAGAAATCACGAATCGGTTTGTTCTTGTTTTTTCCAAAATCGTGTTTCAATCACCATGCATTATTAACATGTTTTGTGTTTGTTTTTGTGATTAGTGATGAGTTTGCAAGCATTCTGGGCACTTTGATTGAGTTTCCATGGCCGGAAACACGATATGCCATGATTAGGGTTTCCTGTGTCGTTTTAGGGTTTCACAAAATAGGAAAAATTGGACCACAAGACTATGACCATTGCGTTCGGAATGATGTCTGGAAGCGAACCATGTCCTTAGAATTTATTTATATTATGCGTGCTTGGTTTTTGATTTTTTCCAGGGACATAGCGTCGAACAATGGCCGACGCTGGGTTTTTAAAAATTCAAATCGGGGACGATGACGAAGTGGCGCGAGTTCGGTACAACCAGGGCATGACGCGTGCTTGTAATCTGTCCGTTTCGTTTCATTGACACGCGTGCGTTCCAGATCAGATGGCAAAGGCGTGGGTTTGTGAGAGGAATGTCTCCAGTTCGATCCCTGGCCATGACATTTGATTTTTCACAAGTTTGCAAACTATTTTCTATTTTTCTTATTTATTTAATATTTTGCATATAATTTTAATTCTTTTCATATTTTTATTTCATGCATTAAAAATCATCAAAATATTTTTTCCTTTTGCATTTATTTCCAGAAAATACTTATTTAATTTATAAAATTAAAAAATATTATTTTGCATGCATATTTATTTTTATTCATAATTTAGCATTTAAATCAATTTTAATTAGTTTTTAATTATTAAAATGCATCAAAAAAATCCCAAAAAATTATTCTAGCATGTTTATGTTATTTCCAGCATGTCATATTTTTCTTATTTTAAAATTTGCATTTTACTAACATTTTTTCTCTTAATCAATTTCTCTCGTATTTTCCGATTTTCTTATCTTTTCACAGGTTGTTCCGTTTCAGACGGTTTCTTTTACTGTTTTCATTTTTTCCAATTATGTAACTGTTCATGGGATGTAATAGTTTAAAATTAGGTTTTTATTTTCCGCAAGTTTAAATTATGTATCTGCCCCAAAGCCATGTAATAGCGTAGGACATTTATCTTTCCGCATCTTTACATTTCCGCATTTTAATTTCCGCACCCTATAAACTGTTAGTAATTAGGCGTGTATGGCAAGATAAAATTGAACATAGCCCACTAGTTTTCAAGATAACATATTTGAATTCAACACACTCTCTTCACACACGCACCCCATAGGGTAATTCTCTCTCGTTGCCTTACGAATACAAATGGTCATGTCCCTCGAACGTAGAGGTATTCTAGCACCGTTGCCTTCAAAACAAATCATCATAGTCCCTTCGATACAAAGATCATAGACCCATGATGTCGCCTACGAATACATGATCTTGACCCTCGATTGTTGCCTACGAAAAATGATGATAGTCCCTTCGAATGTGCTAGGATACTTCCTACAAGTTGCTTTCTATGACCATCCGATGTCCCTTCGAATGTCCCGCTTACATCCAACAAATAGAGTTACCTACCAACTAATGGCATGGATAACACTATTCTAAAGGAACGTAAAACAATACGAAAACGACCAATTCTGAGTAGGTAATAAGACTTTTAGTTGCTTGCTCAAACAAAATACTTTTCACACCTCACACTTTTTGTCAAAGTTCAAACTCTTTTCAAAACAAAACATTTCCAAACACTTTGTATACATTCCTACATGAATCATTACAAAGTCAAAGCGAAATGCCTTTTCAAAACATTTTTGTCAAACACACAGAAAGCACAATTTTAAAGTGATCTAAGAGCAACTAAGAGCCCGTAGATAAACTACGGATGGAAAAGGGTGCTAATACCTTCCCTTTTCATTACCTTCTCCCTTACTCAGAATCTAACGAAGGTCTTTTTCTGTACTTTTACCTTCCCTTAATTGGATAAAAATAAAAGTCGGTGGCGACTCTTGCTATCCGCACATTTGCGATACAAAATCCTACAAAGTCAGTTCACCGTGTTACAGCTACCACTGGGACAAACGCGTGTTTGTGTTAGTGGACTAGAACACGTGTTGATATGAAATTGGAATTTTTGAATTTGAAAAAGATCAAGAACACGCGCGAAGCTTGTTCTTCGTGTTTGATTTCCAGAAAATTCAAACCTAGCTACAATCCTTGTTTCTCAATGAAATTCAATGATGTAAACATCAAAATTGCTCGATTTTTCATCACGAACATGAATATGACTGTTAATTGCATTTATATCAAGCCTAACATGTTTGGATTTCTGGGAACCACGATGAACCCTAGAACTGAGTTTTTCAAATTAAATAATGTATGATTGATGATTCTTTGATTTTATTGAGGGTTTATGATCGTGTTAGGTGCAGAAAAAGATTGGCCAAGAGTTTTTTTGTTTAAGTTCAAAGAATATGGATATCCAAGTTTATGTTCATACCTGTTCAAGTGAGAATCGAAGAAGGTATTAGAGCGTTTCCAGAACTTGTTTGTGGATCATTTGAGCATCATCGGCATGTATGGAAGCTAAATGGATGGTCTGCTTGATTCGAGCTTGCCTGGATTATGCTACACAAGTCAACCTGCACAAACTGACACTTCGATTTATGGATTAGAGTTGTTACAGTTTGCTGTGATTGATCTGGACCATGTCTAGGAAGTTCATAGATGATGTTTGAATCATTAGAACAACAATTGCTTAAGCCAAACTAGAAATTCGATGGTTATGGCAGTTTGCACAAGTTTGAAAACATGAAGTTTAATTCTGACTTTTACTTGTTCTTGTGTTGATTTTAATGTTCAAACAAGTTTCAAATGGATATCAAAGCATGTTAGACACCAAAGTTTATCATGGTTTTCATCAAATTTCAAAAATGCAAGTTTTGGCAATTTGACATATGATTCTTGATTTTTCAAAGATGGAAAGTGAAAGCATGAACTTGCATTGCTTTGGTGTTGTTTTGGACTTGAAATGTGATCCATTTATAGGCCAAAAGATTCTGAAATGTTAGGCAAGAGGTACAAGCTTTTGGTGATTCAAAGATAACTTAGAGGCAAGAATGACTTTTCAAAGGAAAGGAAGTTTCCTTTTTAACCATGTGCTTATTTTTACAACTTGATCCATATCTCTCAATTATTACCTCTAGCTGATATTTATCATCTCAATGATCCATTTGGCATGGTTGGATTGCTTCTAGATGAAGAAAACACAAAAATGACCTATAATTGAAGTTTTGACTTTTGAAAAATCAAGTTCATGGAGCCTTATGTTCCAATTTCAAAAGTATAGCTAGACTCCATGGATTTGAGAGTTCTTGGACATTTTGGAAAGCTTGTTTCACAAGCTACAACTTTCATGTTTTGAGTTTTTTCCAATTCAAAATGGAACTAGGTGAAAAAATGGCATGAAGTTTGGAAAAAATAAGAAATTTCAACACTTAGAAATTTTTCTAAGTATGAAAACTTTTGACTTTTTGTTGACTTTTTCAAATTCTTTGATTTTTTATGATAATGATGGATCATTTGAAGTATTTTGATGATTGAAAAAGTTTTGTTTTGAAAAATTTGACTTTTCTGTGCAGATGAAATTTCATCAGATGTTTCAGAAATTGACTGATGAAGTCTGTGAACTTCTGTGATGTTTTGAATCCAGAAATTAAGTCAAGATGTTGTATCTAAGATATAATGACCAATCTCTATCCAAAAAAGTCATTTCTTGCTCAAAAAGTCAGAGAAAACTCATGCCCGATCAAAACCCTAATTGGTCGATCCTTGATTGATCTGTGAGAGAAAATGGATATCTGATGATCAGAGGTTGATATTTTGATCAAGATGGATCAAATGAGGTGAGAAAAACTCAAACCCTAATTGATTGCCTCTTGAATCAAATGAAAATCTGATGAAACCCTAATTTTGACCTGTGAAGTCCACACCCGATTAATGTTGTCTGAGCTGTTAGTTATGCAAATGATGCAAATGTAAGGTGGTATATTAGGTCAAAATTTGGGGTATGACACATGTGTACTAGAAAAGTGGGCTAGTCTACTATAACGACTAATTGGAACAATTAATCGAAATAGGCTCACTGTAAGAAGGCCCAGGATCAAGTGTACATGTGTGCATGTATGGTCATCGCGGCCTTCTAAGTTTTGTCGACTTACGGGTTTAAAATGATTCACAATTATTAGTTTACAAATGATTTTTTGGTTTTGTGTAAGTGACGATTAAATTATATAATAAAGTAAAGACAGTTAAATAAATATTACAAGTTTTTGGGGAGAGGGATACATCGATTACAAATGGGGATTAAACAGTAAAATAAAATAGAAAGCGGTAAATTAATTACAACGCAACAAGGGATTGGGATACATTTTTCCGAATGGGAATAAATTAAAATTAAAGAGAAAATGATAAATTGATTATGTTAAAAGCATACAAACAAAAATTAAATGCGGAGAAACTCAAATATCGATTGTTATCCATTGCATTTTAATAGATTAACTAGAATAGATCGTAGAAATTAATTCTAAGAAGTCAAATAATATATTTATGTTCATGCACATTCGAAAGTCTATACGAAGAAGATTACTATAATATAATTTGAACTTATTTGCGAATGAATATGATGAAGTATAATAATAAAAGTAGTATGTATATAATATATATTTAAATACTAAATATATGAATAAAAAATAATACTAAGTATAATTAAATTTCCAGTATTGAATATAAAAAATAAAAATACTAAGTATATCTATACATACATTACTAAATATTGAATCAAAATAGGAACATAACTATAGATAACAGTATATAAATAAAAAATGTATATAGATGCACTAATAGAAAATGTATGCTTGAACCACCCTCGGATATCTTCACAAGTAACAAATACATTAGTAGCATAGTGTGGAATAAAATTGAAATGTAATTGCAATAAGATATAAATTAGAATATGATTAGTAATAGAATCGGACGAAGTTAGTATAATGTACATGAACGAGATGAAGAATTAAACAAAACGGTCATGAGCAAGCTAAAATCTACAAAGTCTATAAATCAAATTGAAACTTAGATGAATTATGCACATGAAGAACTAAACAATTGATTTATTCGAGCGTTTCAATTAGCAAATGAACTAAAAACGGAAGAAGTTCAAGCTATGATTCAATTCGGGTTCAAAACAAAAGAAATCGATTATTAGGCAAGTTACAAACAATGAAATTAAAAAACCGGGCAGCACTTATGCACGTGAAATAAAGCTTGAATTCGGATTCAAAATTAATTGATTGAAACATAGTCTGGACAGCCATATACACTTATGCATGGAAAATTGATTTCAATTCAAACAAAACAAAGTCGGGCAGCCGCTACTTAAATACTATAAAGTCGACTCGATTAATTAAAAGCTTTTAACTCAAGCAAATTTAGAAACAAAGGGAACGGAACACATTTTTTATGTTCAAATTCGAAACAAAGAGAAAACAAACTTGCTGCCCCCATAAGTTTCTAGGTTAGATCGAACGCGATTAAACACGACATTATCATTAAACCTTCACCGAAACAAAAATGGAATCCCTACCACAAATTCAATCAAAAGCGAAATAGCATGGCTGTCCCAAATGGTTTCTTGGTCACATCTTACGCGAATAGGCCGACATAGATATTTAAACCATCATCGAAACCACACTATCATTATTCACCAAAACTTCAATTGAAATTAAAATAATTGTAGCGTTAACATGGTATCAACACAAGCGAAGCGGACGTTAAATTTATCATTCAAATTTGAATTGTATAAGGCCATCAAATCTTATTATAAATTCAGCCCAAATGCATTCATACTAACATGATAATTTTATCCATATTTAATTATAACAAGATCCATATTCAAATTCAACATAAACAGAACCAGCTTTAGTATTTAGAATTCACACCACAACTCTGATTTAAATCTAACACACACAACATAACAAAGTCAACGACTCTACTGTTGATAACAAATCAGAAATACATCTATAAAAGTAACGACTGACTGATTTACCGAACTGTCCGCAGAAGATAGTTGGCTGGTGCGATATGAATGAGACATAGGAGCACTATCGTTGCTCAGTGGCAGCTTCAGCGCAGCGTTTGAACGGATATGGAGAGGATATAACAGCAGGTTTGAAGTAGCTTCAGTCTTGGCGGTGCGATCGAAAGCTGTTTGTGATGTTGTTGTACGAGAGCAGAAGCGGGGATGAAGGAGCTTGAACGATGAGAGAATGTTATGGTTGCTGTTCTAAGGCGGCAGTGGAGGGAGATGAATCGGAGCAACGATAGATGTAGATGGAGAGAGAGTTGATGAAGGTTCTGTGTTGGTCGTGCCTGGATGAAGAGAGACAGACGGGAGCGATGGAGGATTGGAGGTACACGGTAGTGAGGGGTTGCAGCTGCACAAGACGACGGAGAGGCGAGGATGAGAGGGTTACGGTGGAGGTATGGAAGGAAGTATAGGGACGATGTGAAGGTCAGCATCGAAGGTTGCTGTGAGTTGAGGACAAAGACTGGAGGGTGGTTACAGGCGACGGCAAAGAGGGAGTTAGGAAGGAAGAAGAAGATTAAGGTGTGATGTTGGTTTGAGGTTGTCGGAACGGAGGGAGTGTTACAGCGTGGAGGTTGAGAGTTGGCAATAGAGGTTTGCGTGAATAGAGAGATAAAAGGACAAATGAAGGTTGGTGTGAAGCGGTGTGAAGCGGCTGAAACAGACGGGAGGGAGGCGTGGTTTTGATGAAGAAGGTTGTTGAAGAGAGTGAGAGGTGGCGTGAGAGAGAGGTATGGAGCGGCTGAGATTTTGGCGATGAAAGAGAAGGAGTATCTGACGAAGAATAGAGTGGAGGGACCGGCGATGGAGTGGAGGAAAGTGAGAGAGGTTTACGGTGATGGGTGTTGGGGGATGGTGAGGAAGGAAAGACACGACGGCCAACTATGAACCAAGAATACGAGAAAACTTTTCCTTTTTTTTTACGATTGTGTTTTCTTTTCTGGTTTTTGTGGCCTCTGTTTATTTTCTTCTCCCTAAGCAACATAATGTAACATATATTTGTACCCACAAAATTAGGTTAAGATAATTTTTATAATGCCAAAAATGCCCTTAATCATAAAATGGGCTAATAAGCCCAATAGACAAAAAATTAACCTATCTGAAAATATTTTTATTTTGATTTTTGGAGATAAAATTGGACACCTAAAAATTGTCAAAAATGATATAAATTTGGACACTAAATTATCCGAAAAAATAAAATGAGCAAATTAAAATAAACTACGGGTCTTATAAATTAAAGAAAAATTATTGAAATGGTTAAAATCAAAATAAAATGATAATAAAGAATACCTGACTTTAAAACGCTTACGGTTAAAAACGAGACTTCGAAATGTACCGAAAAATTAGGGAGAGCACATTTTTATGATTTACGCGATACGTAAATTTATAAAACAGTGAGTAAAAGATGAAAATTTGAAATATTTTCCCCGCTAATATTCGCACAATGTCGATCGCTTTTAACGATCATTTATAAAATATTGATATCATCGACATATAAAATAATTTAAAACGATGCAATAAACAGGCATAAAGGTAGAAATAAATGAAGTGGAATAACGGGTATTTTATAACTAAAAATGATGCGAATATCGATTTAGACTAATTTTTTTATCAGTTTAAATACGACGAAATGATGCATATGCAATGAGTAAACGACTGTTTTTTTAAATATAAATACAATGCAAGTACAAAAAGAGCAGGGTAAAATTTGGGGTGCAACAACGCTAAATATCTCTTTTCACAATATCACAACCACAATGATCTCTGCTACATATGGGACAATCACTGTATCTATGCGTTTCTTGACCTTCCAAGAAATTGAACGCAACATGCAAATTTACCAAGTCGACATCAGTCTCGTTTACATCACGAATTTGCATTTCTCTAGGAGGACCATAAATAGCATTCACTTTATTCTCAGGCTCATCCTTCAACCTGATAACTTGAATAAGATTCCTTTCCATCATATCTTGAAGATCACTCTTTATCTTATCACAACCACGAATATTATTACTGCACACATTACAAGAAGTATGATCATGGGTGCAATAACCAATTTTGCAGATAGCAACATGCATCTTTACAAGATCTCTAATGATCAAATTCACATCATAAACCCTGATCTCTCTGTTAATCACATTCGCGACATTTTCATGTTTGGGCAACGTATTTTCTTGCACATTAGGACCCATGTCCTTGAAAGACAACAGACCTGATTTGACCATCTTTTGCACTTCTGACTTCAACGAATAGAAATTCTCAATACTATTCCTTGGAACTCCTTGGTGGTAGGCACAAGTCTGATCAGCTTTGTAGTACCATGGTAAAGGATTTGGAACATCTGGAGGAGCCCTTGGTTGCACCAAGTTCCTCTAAATCAACGCTAGATACAACTCCGCATAAGTCATCGGAATCGGATTAAACGGTTCTTTTTTTGGGCCTTGCCCTTGCTGAGATGATTTGTAATAAGGGATGGTAGTTGGAGCAACAACAACAACATGGTAAATAACAACAACTTGTTGGTTCTAAGGACGTTTACTAGGGAGCCTAGTTCTCATTTCTTGCACAACAACATTAACATCTTGTTTCTTTTTAGAGAATCCAAATGATGGCTTCTTAACTCCACTCAATCCTTCTTCCTTCGACAATCGCCCTTCTCGAACAGCTTCTTCTAGACGAACTCCCAAGCTTACCATTTTAGCAAAATCATTAGGTGCACTAGCCACCATCTTCCTGTAATAGAAAGGACCCAAAATCTTCAAGAAAACCTTGGTCATTTCTTGTTCACTTAATGGAGGTATAACCTGTGCAGCAAGCTCACGCCATCGTTGAGCATACTCTTTGAATGATTCCTTATCTTTATGAACCATTTCCCTTAATTGATCGTGGTCAGGTGCCATATACATGTTGTAGTTGCAATGCTTCACAAAAGCTTCACCTAAATCATTGAATGCTTGGATGTCACTGCTGTATAGATTCATATACCATCTCAAAGTTGCATCGGTCAAACTATCTTGAAAGAAGTGAATGAGCAGACGCTGGTCTTCAATATGAGTGGACATCCTTCTCAAGTACATCATCAAATGATCATGGGGACAAGAATTGCCCTTATACTTCTCGAAATCTGGAACCTTGAACTTAGCAGGCACTTTCACGTTAGGAACTAAGCACAAATCATTGACATTGTCACCAAAAAGCTTTTTCCCCTTGAGGGCTTTCAATTATTTATGCATCTTGTTATATTGTTCCTGAAATCCATCCATTTGATCATAGAAGTCTAAGCTTTCACTTAGAGGAGGGAGTGGATTATCAAACTCTTTGTTGAAAACATGAGTAGCATGCACCATAGGAGATGCAGAAACAACAGCAGGTTAGGCCAAGGAGGTCACTTGAGCAACAGGGTTATAACATTCAGGCATGAAATTTTCTGTCATTCCCCAAGGATAACCAGGAGGCATACAGTGTTGGATAATAGAAATCACTGGCACCGCGGAAACATGAGCATCTTGAACTTCAGAGATAATATATGTCTGTTGAGGTGAAATGATACGAGGAATAGGCAGAGGAGGAGGTGGTGGCTGATTCTGAGCAGCCATCAACTGTTCCACCATAGCAGTCAAGTTGGCCATATCGGTCCTCAAAGAGATAACCTCTTCGCGTAGCTCACGATTCTCTTGCTCTAGATTTTCCATCTTCTTTTTGGAGTTGGCTCGAGTGTTATACCGATGCAATAACTTGAAGACTGAACGAAGCAGAGAAACGGATAAGACACCTAGGAGAGTATGAAAATGCAAGAATATGTGTGTCATGATGCATGACATGCAATGCATATGATTTATTTATTGTTATTTTTATTATTCAACGAACTTAATAAAGACAATTTAATTTGCAAATATCAAAGTATAACACAATTGAATCACTGAATAAACTCATATCATTAATAAATATTTTGAGGATTACAACTCTTCAATATAAGTTTCAATAATCCTAAGTACAAGAGAGAGCATAATATAGAAACTAAGAATCCTAGCGAATCAAGTCTGCAGAAGACCCTTCTTCGGACAAACGCTTCCTCTTGAGCTTCTTATTCTCTTCCTTCAGTTGCTCGTTCTCCAACACATACATGTCAATAATACCTTTCCAAGCACCGGACTTGGGAGGAGTATGAGAATGAACAGGAATACTAAGAACTCAGCGAACACTAGAGGAAAGTAAATCCTCTTGCTTCTCCATCATCTCTATAGCACGACTCTCAAGAATCTTAATCAGGTCATCCTTTTCCTTCAACTCTACTTTATGAGACATCTTCAAGTTATGATACTTGTTCTTCCAAGCTTCCTTCTCTAGTTGCATCCTAACCAAAGCAAGTTGAAGATCCTCTATGTCATCTGAACCATGAGTAATAGCCAAGAACAAATCAGCAAAAGGCTCCTCACAAGAACAAATCAGCAAAAGGCTCATCTTTGCCCTAGATTATCTCCTACTTTCCTACGAATATGACGCCAAGCTTTCTCTATATTCTTCCTAGTTGCATTGTGGTCTTCACCCTCTTTAAGAAAGAAGTCACTCACATGAATACTCTTCGGTTTATCCCTCATCGGATAACCAAGATGGCGACGCACAAGAATAAGATTGTAGCTAATACATCCCTTTGTACCAAGAAGAGGCACATTGGGAAAGCTACCACAACTATTGATAATCTCTACATCATAATAAACCTGACGATACCATACAATATCGAAATAAATGAGAGTCATAATCTTGATTGCCCAGAGGTCCCCTCCTAGGATCCCGAAAGCATCGGTTGTAGGTAAGTGAGAAACAAACCAGGTATAGAAATGATGCTGTGATAATCTCTCCTTCTCGTGGAAGTTTCAAAGATGAATAGAATAATAGTCTCATCAAGAAGTGTGGGAACTAGATTCCCAATCATGAAGATCCTAACAGAATTAACATCAATAAAGTTGTTAACATCGGGGAACAAGAACAAACTATAGGAAAGCAAGGCAAAGATGGCTTCAAAAGCCTCCATACTCTTCATATCAGCAAAATAACGAGCCTTCTTCAAAAGAAATGCAGTTGGTAATCCTCTGATACACCCTTTCATAGTCATATTATCTTTAATCTAAGACCTCTTCAAATGGGTAATAACAACAATCTCATGATACTTAGGCTCCTCCTCTAAACTAGTAAAAGGAACAGCGCTAGTAATAGGTCGACCAAATAGATAAGAATACTCCTCCAAGGTAGGAACTAATTGATAGTCAAGAAAAGTGAAGCACTGGTACAAAGGATCATAGAACTGAACCAAGGTATAAAGAAGACCATCCTTCATTTTCAGCTTCATCAAAGATATAATAGTCTCATACTTCTTCTGGAAATCCTCTAGACTCTCAATCTCATCAATCAAGCTCATCAATCCCTCAATCTTAGGTTCCTTGAAACTGTATTTTCGAGTCCTCCTCTGTCCATAATCCATGGTCAAAATATACCTGAGATATTTGCAAAGATCAGTCTTAAGTTCCTTGAACAACTGTTTGAAAAAAATGTGTATGGGTGCATGAATGCATGATGCAAAAATCACACACAAAGATCACAAACATGGGGTCTATAGGTTCGACGTCATGAGCATGGAGTCAGAGGGTACTACCCACAAGGTATTCTAAGCTTTGTCACATATAGATCAAGGTTCTAAAAAGAATCCCCAGAGTTTCCATTCCTCCATTGAATACTACTAACTTTTCGATGTACTCGGTTATTAGCAATATCGTTAGGTGAAACTCGTGTGAGTACAGTATCGCGTAGCGACTACTTCCGGATAACTCTGTAATAGTCCATGCATTACCCCTAAAAAGGCTAGGATGGGTTAAGGGTTCCACGACTACCCAGCTTTACGGACTCTCAGGTCGAAAGCAGTCATGTCTCCTCGATCGCCCGGTAAACAAAATACCACAGTCAAAGAGGTCTCCACTGAGTAGGGAATCTCATGTCTCCTTCTTCGGCCGCCCGTCCTATCTTAAGTTTTCCCGAGTCCGGGTTTAGGACTCAAAAGAAGATCACCAAGCACCCTTAAAACCAGGAAAAAAACCTAGACAAAGAAGTACACAATACAAAAATATAGCACATATATACAAATAAACAAAAATAGGGTCAACCCACTTCGAGATGGTCCAGCAATAGGTCAAACATCCCCAGCAGAGTCGCCACTTTTCTATAGCGGGAAAAACTGCGAGTATAAGCCATTGAATTGACTTACCTCAAAAAAATAACAAAAGAGTCGCCACCGCGCTTTTATTTTATCCAAAGGACTAGGAAAAAGAGCGAATAAAATCCTAATAAAAAAAGTTCAGAGATCTGGGACCGGGGTTTAGTTATGCAAAGGGAAAGTGTTAGGCACCCAAAGCATCTACGGTACTCTGTAGGAACCTTTTTGAAAATTTGTATACGTGTGCTAAAAAGGAGTATATGTACAAAACGGATGGTGGGGTGAGAAAAGAAGTATTTTTTACACTTTTTGGTTTGATAGAACTTCCAATGAGTTCTAGGCCTACATATCAACAATGTGCAATTTTGAAATCAAAACCCAATATAGTTCGGGTAAAAAAGATTAGTCCAAGTTTTTTATGAAAGCGGTTTGAGTTTTGAAAATAAGAATCCTTTGAAAAAGATGGAAGGTTTTGAAAATTAAAGAATATGGGAGGAGATGAAGAGGCTAACCTAAGTGCATAAAATAAAAGGTAAGGGAAAAGAAAGATCTAATCGGGTGAGAAAACTAGTACTTGACATCAAGAGCCAATACCACATATCATCCTTTGAATTACCATACAAGCAACAAAAAACCAAGCTTCGGATAAATGCCTTAGATGGATTCACGTCTCAAGAAAAGAAAGCAGGCGAATAATTGTATTTGGAGAAATCCACTCTTAATCGAGTATAACGGAATAACACTACAAAGATAATAACCAAGCAAGGCAGGATAACACCAAGGGCACAAAAATCTCAAGGCGAGGTAAGGGTGTTAATCTTAAGTCCAAAAGTCAAACTACGAGCATAAGGATAGTAACCAAGTCCAATTAAAGTTATTTATGTTTAAGTTGAATTATTAGGTATCTTGGAAAAAAATTAAAATAAAGCTCAAGTGAGAAAATTCAAAATAACAAGAAAATAAAATGCTCAAGTGAGCAAATAAAAAAATTGACATGAAATGTAAATGCTAAAATTAAAGTGCATAAAAGTAAAGAGCATAAAAATAAAAGCGGAAAGTAAAGAGCATAAAATGAAAGGCAATTAATAAATTTAGCAAGATGACGATCTTGAAACTTGTCAAGTATATTATCAAATTGTTAGTAATTAGTAAAAAGTATATTTAGCATGAAGACTTGCCAGAAGCTTGATTAAAATCAACGCGACTACACGACAAGTTTCAATTGCTTTTTGTAAAGAATATCATCGGGTTTAGAATTTTCACATCACTTGATCAAAGATGGAAATTTCGGATGAGGTTAGTGAAACTTGCGGAAGCTTGATTAAAAATCATAGCGACCACGATAAACGTCACAAATGTTGAACTGAAATCAAAGCTCGAGTCATCTTTTGGGGCTTATGTTTGAACATTAAAGCTCATGCCACCAATTGATCACTTTTCTGAATCGGGACAAAAGAAAAAAAAAAGATGGAGAAGAAGAAACAAGTTACAAATTTACAATGCATCAGATGAATTTATTCGGTCTCGCTTCATCAAAATCAACCAACTTTCTTGGTGGATTTGGTCAAGATACCTATCAACACCCAAATTCCAATGATGTTGAGGAAGTCTATGACTCCAAATAAGTTCAAAATTAGCAAAGTAAAAAAAAATAATTAAAAGAAGTTTAAATAATGAATAAAATACAATTTGAAATTAGGTTATTTGATTGGATTTTATTGACGAAATACATAAATAGTATTCATACATCAAAATAAAATTCCAAGAAAATTACCTAAAGTCAAACAGAGGTCAACAAGTGTTGACAAAAAATTTCTGAATTGTTTTAAGTTAGAAATTATTTTTAAAATAAAGGAAAAAATGGTGAAATAAACCAAAAATGACAAAAAATAGCAAAATCAGAAATAAAAATAAAATAGGGTCCAATATTTGTCAAATGACCATTAGATCCTTCCATGATTTTTCAAAAAAAATTAAATGACAAAAGTATTTTAAAACATCAAATAAAGAAAAATCATAAAAATACCAAATCGAAAATAAAATTATGAAAAATAAAAATCAGAAAAAGAATATTTGAAAATATTTTTGTGAATTTTTTCATAATTTTTGAGTCAGAAATGAATTTTATATAATTTTTTGAAGTTTAAAACATTTCAGATATAAAATCAGAAACTAAAATAAAAGCCAAAAAAATATTGACCATCAGATCACAGGCAAAATATGTTAGTAAGCTAATCCAACGGATCAGACGCGTTGTGCTTGATATGGACCTCCTTGGTTTTCACATCGGATTACAAATTAAAATTAAATTAAAAAAATAAAACGAGGAAAGATATCACGTGTTAGATCAAGTCTGACTCAAAAAAGTAAACAGATCCAAGGGCTCCTATAACGCGCGCACGGTAAGGCCAAGGCACTAAATCCAATTTGAAAAGATTACATGTCAGGCTCTCATTGGTTGAAGACAGACACATAGGTCATCTTCAACCTTCAGCCATCCTCCATTCATGATTCTCAAACTGTAAAATAAATATGTGTAAGTGGTATCCTTGGATTCGTCTCTTCAAGACGATCTCAACCACATGCTCGCGAAAAATTTATTTACACTGAGTGAAGAGAATTTTGGAAAAACCAGAATAATAACAAGCTTTTATTTTCAGAAATTCAGAGTCAATTCTCAATGAAAATGCAAAAGGTGAATATCACAAGGATCAGGGAGAACAGGAGAATACAATGATGCTTGATTTGAAACAATTTGATGAGGATTCCTACCTGAACAAAGTTCACTTTTAGAGCTCTGAACTTGACTTGGATAGCACGATTCAGGGAGTTTCAAGGCACGATTCTTGCTCTGTTAACTTTAGTGAAGTTCATGGAAGAAGAGTGAATGGTTAATTTCAAACTGGAATTGCTTTAAGAATGAAAACGAAGTTGCAGAAATGTGAGGTTTGGTGTGAGTTTGGCAGCGATTTTCTGGCTCTCAAAGCTTGAAAATCATGGAGCCTCCTTCAAACATGTATAGCTCATTGCTCAAGGACCTTTATGATGAAAACTTGGACTATTTGGAAAGCTAAGGTTGCATACTTTTCAATGTTCTTGGAAAGGTATCATTTAGAATCTTGATCTAGAAGTTATGTTCCTTTGAAATCGTGAGAAATCATCTGACTTTCTACACTTAGAAAAAATTCTAAGTCTTTCACAAAAAATGACTTATAATCTTTTTAATCCAAACATGGCCTTCCACTCAAAATTTGCTTTTGGCATTCAAAGATGACATTAAGTAGATCTCTCAAAGAGAATTTTGCAAAAATAACCAACTAAAAACTCCAAAAATTGAGAAAGTTATGACCTTGTGAAGTTGATGAAAAATCATGAAATGACCTGTAATCTTTTGACTTTTTTAAGCAACTTTCAAACACTTCCAATATTTAAAACTTAAATGGAGATAAATTTCATATCTTCAAGATTGTTATGCAAACATAACGACCTTAAGATGATAAATGATGATTAAGAAATGGTCTCTTGAAGTTGATTGATCAAAATTGAGAAATTCGTCAAGGACTTGTAATCTTTTGACTTCTTGGGCCAATTTCCAAGCATTTTATCTTCCTACTAATTGAACTAAGTTGTATTAGACATCCTTAGGTTCATTTTTAAAGAATAATGAGCTCAAGGAGACAAGGTATGACCAAGTTATGATCCTTTGAAGTCATACAAGATAGATGAAGTATTAATCTAGAGATGTTGCAATCATAGACCTCCAAAACAATCTTCTCATCAATCAAACTCCCTGGATCCAAGCATATTCATATTATAAGTCCTTTTAAGAATCAAATGACTTTGAAATCATCCATAAATTTCGTACAAACACCAAGATATGGTCCTCAGAAGTCCAAAACCCTAATTTCAAGATAGATGGCCATAGCATGGAGAATTCTTCAAATTTGATGATCTCTTTCAAGCATGAAGCATAGACTCAAGATAAGAGGCCATAGTTGATGACAAGAGAAGTTTTCAATGAGAGACAATACTTTCAAAATCTTGAGAATTGAGGAGAGAAGGCATGGAAATAAACACATGAACATATTGACTCCTTGAATAAGAAACTTGTGCACCATTCACCTACAACATTTAGAGAGCAAAGTGTACACATATCATTGTTAGCCAAGTATCAATTGCCACACACATTCAAAGGTGCTTGGTGTTCTCCCAAGAGCAAACCCAAAGATAGGAAAAAGAGAGGGAAAGACCATTTGTGATCTTTGTGCAATGCAATGGTATGAGTATTAGAGAGTCTTATGGGCAAAAATTGGGGTACAATAGAATCCCTTGATAATTTTGATTACCTGATCCTGGAGATTGATCAACTGTTGTTAGTTGTTCTTCCTATGTCCCCCCTCCCCCAAGTGTGATGGATGAGTTATTATGGATGTTCCCCCAGAACCATAATAAAAATAGATGATGTCGTATCAGATGTTGAAACATCACCTTAATGTCTTCAGTCATGAGAGTATGTGTTGTTGCTTGGAAGTAAGTGTAAGTGTGAAGAAGTAATCAGTCATGATAATCTAGTGTGAGTAGATAATTCTAACTAACTAACTGGTAGGTACTTTGACGGGAGACTAAGTACTTATTAGTATGAAGCCTGAATGCCTAATTCATATACTATGTCGGGAGATGAGTGTTTATCTGATGAATTCATGGTATGAACTGAATGTCAATATTAAGTTCATTTTATTCTTCACAAGTTTAGGATGTGTGGCAACATTATCTGGTGATTATTTGAAGAGTTGATTCAATGTTAAGAGGTGCATACAGATGTTGACAAATATCTTGATGGGAGCTGGATATTTGTGTGATAATTGTATGGAAGTCTAAATTAGAAGTGATGAAGTATGTGATGTAAAGAAATAAATGTTCTACATGGAGATGTAACATCACAACTGTTGAAGACACCAAAGATTAATAGAAGGCAGATAAAAGTTAGACTTATCTTTTGAAGACGTATCTTTGGTAATACGTATGGTTAATGATGTGGTTTCTTCTACAACAATTTATAGAGTGTGGCAATCTGAATCTTGTGTAGCAGGTAAACTAAGGATTCCTAATTTGGTAAATGTGGCAAATTCCAAATGAAGAATGCTTCTTGTATTGTGAGGACCAAAATAAAAATTGTCCTTATTTTGTGTGACTATGGGGAGATCAAGGGTATGCTATAAAAGCTCAGAAGTGTTGATGTTAAGGGGGAGCAGCATTTTGTGTGTTAATTCTGTGATTCTAAATGTTACTGGTACGTTGTGAAAGAGGAGCAAATGACACTGATTGTGCTTGTGCATCTATGTTCTAACTGATGTTTGAACATTTAATTATGTTGCTCTGATATGTTTGTCAAGCTGCAACTGAAGGAGGAATTAATCAGCACAATTGTGAAGGGGTATTGAGATCAGCAAAGGCATTCTACTTCTGCTTCTAATCATATGGAAAGACTTTTAAAGACTAATATTTTCAAGCTAGAATAATAATGTCGAACAACAAGTCATGATATATCTCAAGACATGTTTTATCCTTAAAGACCAGCAGGGATAGTTCTTAAAATTTTCATCTAAGACGTGTATTGATGGTGTGTATCACATGTTCTGACTTGGTGCATTTTTTGGAAACTGTCAATTCCAGAATAAATAGGTTGTATTAAAGGCATTCATTGCTTTCAGTCGCTGCATAAATTCACCTAACGTGGTTCTTGTTGAAGTAGCGTTTCTTGACCAAGACAATTGTTACAATCTAGGTACGTTATTTTAGTTGATCAGGTATTTAGAGTGTCTTTTTGTTTCTTTTTCTTTCCTTCACTTTTTGTTGTGTCTTTGTTTGTTTTGCTCTCATATCCTTCATTCGGATACGAGTAAGTTTAGAGTATGTGAAGGTTATGTTCGTTAACTTGTGGCAAACATAGGGAAAAAGGGTAGTGTTCAAACGTTGTTAAGTTTGAGGTCACTCTTTGCAGCTGTTTTTGCAAAGATGTTGAATAGGATGTCCTATTCTGAGTCTGTTGGTTCTTGCATTTTCTGCAAGTATTTTTGTTCAGTGTCCTATCTTTGAGTTATGAACACAAAGTGTATCTTGTGTTCTGAGTTATCCAATCTAGAGGTCTGGTTCTCTATGTTTGTAATTGGATAGTTCAAGTGGTTGTTTCTATTAGTGTCCTCTTGTGCTCTAAAAGAGGATGTTGTGTCAATTTGTGTCGTAGCATAGTTTTCATTTTGAGGGGGAGTATTTAGTATTTTCTTCCTCATGTGCATCATGGCCTCAGTTTTCTCCTTCTTTGTGAAGATGATGTCTGTGGTGTTATGTTTCCTGTGCTATAGTGAGTTCTTCTTCAACAAACCTTTGTCATAGTGGTTATGTTATGTTATCTTTGAAGAGCAACTTTTAAGGGGGTAACTTTGTGTGATATGTGAGATCCTTAAAAGAGAGAAAGAACATTAGATTTGGACCTGCCAGAAAGATGTCCTAGTGTGATGTTTCGACATCATAAGAGAAGACTGAAGACTGTCACATATAGAGTTTGAAATATCATAAATAGTGACTACTGGAGACTCCTAAATTGTTGTTGCTAGATTAAATTGTTTAAACCCTTGTATATTTTATTATGCTTATGTAATACAAAGGTTATGTAAATTAGTTTTAGCCAAAATAAGCCAAAGGGGGAGATTGTTGATTCTCTATTTTTAGGATTGGCTTTATGTTTGGTAAAACTAATATAGCAGCAATAGGTTAAATAGGATTTATAACTTGTAAGGAGAAAGCAGGTTGAAGTTCTATTTAATGAAGAAACATGTTGTGTTGAAGTGTTTCAACATATGGAACAACAGGTCGAAGAAGATGTCACAACATCGTGCCTAAGCTGACAAATTGGATTATGTTATATTTTTAATAGAGAATATTCCTAAGATATTTGTAACAACTTAATTGTTGTTACTTGGATCCCAAATCAAGGAGATATATTAGGAAACTAATTTAGAGAATATCTTGGAGTGTTTCTAGCAAACTATTTTGAAGAATATTGTGGAGCAGTTTTAGCAACAGTTTTGTTATGATTTGAAGACCCAAATCAAGTTGGGTAATAGGTTATAAATAGAAGCTTTGTAACCTAAGTTTAGTACCAGCCGTGATTTATCATGATGTAGTTTTTAGGGATGAGTATGTAACAACTCTCTAGGAGATTTAGTTTGTGAGTGAACCTCCCAGAATGTAGGAAGGTCACCTTGTGTACACCTCGAAGCCTATAGGTAAGAGGGTGTTGTGTTCTTGGAGGAAGCTTTGAAGAAACTCCAAGTATGTGTGTCAAGAGTCTTGACTGTACTTTATGTATTTGAAGAGTTTGGTGATTAGGTTGTTGTAACAGCTCCTGGGACTAGAAGGTTGTTCAACATCATCGTGATGATTGGAAGTGGGATGAGGATATTCCATATCTAGGGAGGATCTAGGTATAAGGGTAATTGGGTAGGGATTAATTGAGGAGTTGTAAACGAGGGAGTTTATATCTAAATTATCTGCGATAGTGGACTTCATTCACGGTTTGGTATGCCCCGGATGTAGGTTGATTTGAACCAAAGCGGGTGAACAATTTTGATGTGTTATTTATGTTTCTGCATTGTTTTACCTTATGCATTATTTAATGTCATACCACGTGTCTTGACATCCTTATAGGACATCTAGGTCTCTGATGCGAATTTCACGTTCAAAATTCATAACTCGAGGCTGGAATATCGTTTTTGAGTGGTTATTTAACTAAAAAATCTATCTCAATACCTTCTTCGATTCTTGTGTTAAAGTCGAGAGCTAATTCTTTGAAGACGACCTCCGAAAGGTCAAATTACCTAAGAATTGTACAGCGAGATAAACTTCAGTTTTGTCGGTTCGCGCACATTCAAAAAATCATAACTCTCTCAATTTTTATTGTATCGGCGCGATTCTTGCGGCTGAGCGTCCGTGATTTTGTTAACTTCAAGTTTGCTTCAAGGCCCGAGTTTGAATTTTACTTGGATGACTTCGGTTTATTGCTCGCATCACACGTCGCGCACAGAAAATCCTGCACGTGTTAAATTATCTTAGCGTCAGCGAATCTTCGAAAATTCACAACTCCTTAGTTGTTTATCCATTTAAGCCTGTTCTTTCGGCCACGTGTCACAAATTTCGCGATCTTCAATTTTCATGTTGATCTCGAGATGAGATTTCGCACCAAATTCGAATTGGTATTTTATCCTTGCGTTATAAGCTGACATTGTCAAATTAAGGCCTAATCTCAAGCCCAAGGCCCACTTTGGTGGGAGGATATATTAAAAAAAAAAAACCAAAATTTTCACTTGGACACACTCTCAATATCTCATTTTCTACATAAACACAGACACATTTTCTCTCTATTCTCTCAAGGATCAAATCAAGGTTTTTTGTATAAATTTGCTCAATAACAACAACAACTTCATCAACAATCTTCAAAATCAAAACTCAACAAAACTTCAAATCTCCTTCATATTTTCTGAGATAACTTCCGATTAATGTCACGCAACCGACCGATCGCCGCTGGCCAGCCACACGTCGCGCCCTCCCTTCCTCCGCCACGTGTCATCT
This sequence comes from Vicia sativa, assembly GCA_021764765.1. Classification (NCBI taxonomy): domain Eukaryota; kingdom Viridiplantae; phylum Streptophyta; class Magnoliopsida; order Fabales; family Fabaceae; genus Vicia; species Vicia sativa. Next base: position 262,313,697 of record CM038795.1, read on the forward strand.
GTGTCGGATTCCCTTCCTCTACGCTGCTTTGAGTTTTCCGGCCTCCTCCACGTGATTCTCGCGTCCGATTTTGATTTCGACTTTAATTTTCTCCTTCGATTTTCCGATAACTTCCAATTCTTGATTGCGATTCTCGAGTTAAGCGCTTATTCGATTAATTGATTTTGTGATTAAATTGATTAATTGACAATTGTTGATTTTGTGACTTTTTTCCATGAGTTGAATTGTTGTTAATTGGTTAATTGACGTAAATTAGGTGTGAAATATGATAGTTATCCTTGGTTTATTTGTTGAATTCATGAGTAGAATTTAGGTGTAATTTAGGTGTTTGTTAAAATGCCTAAGAGGAGATTTTAGTTTAAAATTGCATTCTAATAGTTGCACTTGTTTAGGTGTCGATACCTAAGTGTATAATAGGTTAGAACCTAGTTAAATTTAGTGCATATGTGTAGGGTCTTGGAATTAAAGAATGCACAATTGTTGAGAACTTTGAGGTGGTGTTTACCATTAGGGTTTTCGCATATTTTTGGGAGTTTAAACTTGATTTTGGTTGGGTTTGGGTGCATTTTATTCTTAGAAATTGTTGATGTGCACATATTTGGTTTATTAGAATTTAGTGCAACATTATGAGTTGATGTTGGTTGACTCCAATTGTTGGATAATTCCTCTATTTTCAACACATAAAACTTCAATTTGGTGGAAATTACATTAACACATAATTGTTGATTTTTGCTGGGTTTTAAAGCAACCTTTGCATTTCTCTTATTTACAACTTGTGGACAATTTTTAAGTGTTAATACTTGATCCGTTGAGCACTTTCGATGGCCCTTTCTCCATGTTTGAATTTAATTTCGGGTGAAACGCACAAAAATGTACACGGCTGTCTGGTTTTGAAAGTAGCACTTGTGCTTGGAATTAATTCATGGTATATACTTTTTTGAGTTAGTTAATATTCGTTTGTGAATAATTGTGATTGAGTTGCTCGCTTCCGTTGCATTTTTTGGCTCCATTCATGTTTTGCGCACAATATTGCCCGTAATTTGTTCTTATGCTTCCAATGTGCATTTGATTCCTATTTTTTCGTCATTTAGCATCAATTTGAATTGTGGTGATAATGCTTGGTTCTTATAGCACTTCCTTGTTACTTCTAATGTCTTTGCTAACTTGTGCAAGGTACTTTGAGATAGTTTTCGATCATGTAATTATCGGTTGATTATATGATCAAAAAACATGTTTATGCCACTAATTTGTGGTTCATACTCGCGCTCAATGCACGTGGCTTATATTTTCATTTATTTAAGATTGTATTTCATGTTACTTGCATGAATTGTCATTTTGTGCAGGTACTCTATTATTATATGGATGTGTTCGATACACATTCCATGTAATCTTGTTTTTCCTACCACTTGCATGAATTGTATTTTGTGCAGGTACTCTATTTGCTATAAAGATGTATACGATACGTTACGTACCATCTGTTATTCTATATGGCTAGCATGAATTGTATTTTGTGCACGTACATTGTTGTTGTATGGATATGTGCGACATATTCCGTATTATTGGGTGTTATCTTGTATTATGTATGAATTGTATTTTATGCAGATACATTATTATTGTACGAATATGTCTGAAACATTTTGTATTGTCTTGTATTCTATGTTACTTGTATAGATTAACATCTTGTGCGGTACACTATTTTGTTATCTGGACGTGTCAAGCGCACATGTCGTGTTACATTGTATTTTGTATCGCTTGTCTAGATTGTTATCTTGTGTATATGTACAGATTGATATTTGGATGTGTTTGACACACATTCCGATTTGTGGTTTATTATCGCATTGACACTTTGGTGCATATTCTGCATGCGAGGTCGCTTATTATTTTGTTATTGATGGTAGTTGCTCGCGAAGTATTCTGGGTTTCTTTTTCTTGATTAGCTTATACGGATTGATATTCGTTTGATATTTCCTCGTGCCATTTTTCCTCACATTCTTTATTACTTTTCATTGCCATAAAAAGTAGGAATAAAGATGCATGCTTTTATTGCTTTCTTAGATATCATGATAAGTAGGACAATAAAGAGCGTGAGCTTAAGTCGTTGTTTAAAGTCTTTTAGAAGCCATTACACACTTATTTGCTACTTGTGTTTGTGCAACTGTGTGTTTATATTTGTGTTAAAGACCTCAGAAGCGGCGCCCCATTCCCATTCCCTATGATAAGTCTTTAGAGAAGTCAAGCAGAAAAGGATTTGCAATCAACACCCGCAATTTCTAGTCCCAGGTCATCCTTAGCTCGTGTCGCATATTTATGCTTTGGAGTTTACTATTCTTGTTATCGAGTAGTCAAGTGGAATGCAGGGATCTACAACCAATCTGTTAGTTCTATGGGTTTGTAGCAATTTTGGTAAAACATTCTGCTCAGGAAATGCCTTGAAATTTACCGAAGATACAGATGTCACAGCAGATGTTCTGGCATGTGAAACTAACAGAAGTGCAGAATGTTTAGGAAGTTTGTTTGTTTGTTATTTGAGAATGCCTTCAGCAATATATTTGGAGATTTAATATCCTGCTTTCAAGGAGAGAAGACATGAGGAGCTGAAGACTTGTGAGTAAAGCAACCCTAGTTGTTGTTACTCTATTTAAGGGTTGCAAACCTTGATTTGCAGTTGGGCCGTTCCAGTTTTAGAAGTCTAGATTTTAATTGTTGGTTGTTAATTATTTTGGTTGTTAATTGTTCATTGTGAGCCTCTCTCGTATTTCTACTTGAGTAAGACGTTCTCTTTTAAGTTGTAAGTTTTCAATCACCATAAGCTTTGAAGCGAGTGTGATTGTGTGTCTTTGAAGAGTGTCTTCGATTTTAGTTTGTTGAGTGTCACGGTGTGTGATACTGAGGGAGTGCGCGGAGGTTCTCATATCTAAGTTTGGTATCTTAGGTAGAATAGTCATTGGGTAGTTTGATTAAGTGAGGAGGTGTAAACAGGGAAGGTTTGGCTCCGAATTAATACTGCTGATAGTGAACTTCATCCCTGGCTTAGAAGCCCCCAGACGTAGGTTGGTTAGAACCAAACTGGGTTAACAACTCTCTGTGCTTTTATTGTCTTTCTGCACTCTTTAAATTATGTTCTGTTCAACCGTGTTCATGGCAGATATTAGTGTCGTGACATTACCTTCGAAATCTCATATCTAATACCAGAATGTAACAATCCCCCACACTTTGTCAGGAGTTCGCGTTGGTCAACGTTGACACTCCGTGTTTGTCCATATTGTCTTATATCTCCTACCTCGATGCTCAATATCTTGGTTAGGTGTTTAGTGGCTTTGGACATTCATCTTCCCCCACTCTATACTACTTGCTTCAATGATATGGTACCTTGGTTAAGGGTAGTTTTGAAGACCCCGTATTGCCTAGATGACTTGATATCTATGGTCACGAACATCCTCATCCTACCTTGATGGCATGATATCATGGTTAGGTGTCCCATTCCCCTTATCTTGCCCGATGACATGATATTATGGTTAGGTATCCCTTTCAATTTCCTACCTTTGTGACATGATACCTCGGTTATGTGTGTGCTACTTGAGTGAGTGGATACTCCTCAAGCGTTTGCTTGTTTGCTTTGTGTGATCACTTGATCCCGTAGGATTTCTCGATTCGATCTTAGGAAGTGAATCAAGTAAACTTTAGGATTGATATTCAAACATGCCAATTTAGGTAGTTTCTTTCCCTCCTTATCGTGACCTTTGAGCTAGTTTTGCATGACAACATTAGGGATCGAACTAGATAGTTTTCCTTAATTATTTTTCTTTCCTTTTTGCATATCAAGACTAAAACTCGTTTTCTTTATCAGTTCATAAAACATCTTAATAAAACTTAAATAATTTCTTCAAGGTAATAACAATCCACCAGTGCAAACCATTTTGTCTTCAGACTTTTTTCTTTTAAAACCTTTTCAAAAAGAACATGCTTCATTAGTATCGTTCATAAAAAACATTGCAACACACCAAACTTTTTAAGGAGAACTACGTAGTGTTTTGATCCTTCATTGCACTAATAACCCAAAAATGTATCGATTATTTGAATCAATTTACATGAGTTTTATCCGCATTTTTATTAATTAAATTACTCTTTATTTGTATCATGTCGGTATTTTCTATGTTTTTAGATTTTCACCAATTATAAGGCATGTGCGAAGAAAGTCGAGAAAAGTCATATAAATCACACTCAAAACCCACAAAAGAATAGTATATAAAGCAAATATATGTGTATGACAAGCAGTGGAGGTGTGAAAGAAGCAAAGCTAAAGAATTAACAAGGAAGCAGGCCCAACCCACTTCCAACGCGCGCGAGCACATGCCAGCCCACAAGGGTGTAACGACCGTTACACACATAAACCCTAAAAGCCATAACGACCGCTATGACCTCGGAGCGAAACTTTCTCACCAAGCCAATGTGTAATGACCGTTACGCTTTACTTAGCAGCCTGTAGCGATCGCTACGGAGTAGAAGAAGGAAGCGAGAATATCTTAACCAACCCAGCTGCCAGCGAATCCTAACTCTATAAATAGGCTTTGATGCTTCAATCTCCACGCACTTTTTCTTCTGCAATTTTGTACCGTTACTTTGCCAAATTTTATTTTCAGCATTGATTTTATTTCCAGTTTCGATTCATTTAATTTATCCGCTTTCTTTTCTCGTAGTAATTTCCACATTGGGGATTGCTGCGAACCTTTGTCAATTCTAACCTTACGTTAGAATTGCGCCTTTTTAATTTCTTTCATTTCATTTGATTTTTGGAAAACGAAGGGCGGATCTCACCGACTTGTGGGAGACTCTTGGAACTTGCCAAATATTCCACCTTTTATTTTCAGGTTTATTTTAATTTATTTATTTATTGGCTTATTTAATTTTGTTTATTTATTTATTGGCTTATTTAACTATTTATTTATTTTATGCCTGATTTATCTGAGATGCATGTTTTCAGGCATCATTTATCACGGTTGTGCTATAAGCGAATCGTTTAACATGATAGGCTAAATTTAGTTATCGGTATGTAAGGTCATATAGGCAGCGGGGTTTAGCGCATTCGATTTATTCTGTTTTGAAAAAGGTTAACTTTCGGTTTCGATTACTAGTTCTTAATGCAATTGTTTTGTTACGAGAGTAAAATCTGACTAGAGTTAGGATCAATAAAGCGAGAGTTTGAGATGATAATTGGACATTAGTAATTGAGCATCAACTTAAAATACGAGGCGATTTTAAGTTGATTAGATTGTTATTTTCAAAACTATTTTAAACTCTAATTGAAACAGCGAGAGCACTCACTTTGATTATAGGATCTGAATCAATAAACACGAGAGTGTGAGAAGAGGGTTTTCAAATAAATATTTCCTACTGAAACCTGTTTTGACAATACGAGCTTGAGTCAATGAGTTTCTAAATCCCCAAAGTCCGACCATTACATACTAATACTTTTCCCCTGAATCTAAACTAGATTACAATCAGTTAGGTTCCCTAAAACCCCAATTATTTACATCATTAGCCTTAGATTTACGTAGTAACCTTAGATAACGATAGGTCGACATTTAGTCCCTTGGGATTCGATAATCTTTAAAGCTACATGCAATAGGACTGTATACTTGCGGTCTAGATTCTATAAGACGTATAAAGTTACGATCAAGTTTTTGGCACCGTTGCCGTGGACTAACAAGTCGATATTGTAACTCTTAAAGTTACGCTGTAGAGACTAAGGAAAAATTCCCAATTGTATGTCAAGTACTCGCTCTAGAGGCGAAGACTTAGTGCTACCAATTCCCAAACCTGAGCGCTCTATTATTAGAAAGCATACGTCACGAGTACCTCATACAAATTAATTTCTTTCTCAATCTTTTATTTCTGCTGAACCAGTTGAAGGACTAGACATAGGTGATCAGCCATGTCCGCTCAAATCTTATGTTATTCCTTCGCAAGAAGAACCACACAATAGCATTGCTGCTCCAACCATAGAGGCTAACAACATCGAACTCAAACCTTCTCTATTGTCCATTGTACAATAGAACCAGTTTTCTGGTGGTTCAATGGACGACCTTAATCTACATTTATCCATGTTTCTAGAATACACAGATACAGTCAAAGCCAATGGGGTCAGTCAAGAGGCGATAAGACTTCGTCTTTTCCTTTTTAAATTAAGAGATAGAGCCCGAGCTTGGCTCCAGTCTCTACCTGCTAACTCAGTTACCTCTTGGAACGAGTTGAAGAAAGTCTTTCTTGCGCGATATTTTCCACCAAGTAAGACAGCTATGCTAAAATCCCAAATAAGCGATTTTCGACAAAAAAACAACGAGTCTCTTTTTGACGCTTAGGAAATATATAAAGACATGTTGAGACTTTGTCCGCATCATTGGCCTGGAAGAATGGTTAATTATACATACCTTCTACAATGGTCTCCTGTATAACACGAGATTAACAATAGACGTCGCCGTAGGGGGTGCACTTATAGATAAATCATATGACGTAGCCTATGCACTCATAGAGAGTATGGCCCAAAACCACTATCAGTGGGGAAGTGAGAGAGGTCAAGTATAGAAGGCTTCTGGAGAGAAAGCACCAACAAAAAGTGGGATGCACGAGATTAGCAGTCTCGACAACGTCCATGCTAAGGTAGACGCTCTCACCAAGAAAATAGAAAGCTTAACCGCAATACCTCCAGCCACCGTGATTGCCATAACTCCAAATTGCGAGATATGCAGAGTACCTGGACACGCTGCTGCTGAATGTCAACTTTTACGAGGAACTCCCACCGACCAAGTGCATTATGCTCAAGGAAACCCTTATTCAAACACATACAACCCTGGATGGAAGAATCATCCCAATTTCTCATATAAAAACACTAATGTGTTGTATGCGTCAGGACAAGCACCTGTTGTGCTACCTGGATATCAAAAAGCACTCACGGCTGCTCCCAATATTCCTAGGAAATCTAACCTCGAACTAATGATGGAAAATTTTATAGCTTCACAAGCTCAAACCAACAAGGATTTCCTAAACCAAAACATTCACACTAGTGAACAAATTAAGCAGTTAGTGAATAAAGTAGATGCTTTAGCCACCCATAAAAAAATGCTAGAAACTCAAATTTCACAAGTGGCCCAACAACAAGCACCTACTGCTGCACCTGCCGACACTTTTCCAGGCAACCTCAACCTAATTCGAAGGGACAACCTCATGCTATTATATTGCGAAGCGAACCCGAATATGATGGACCAACCGATCCTAGACTTAAGAATCCATCCATGTCACAAAGCTCTGGAAAAACAACTAAGAAGGAAGATGAACCGAAATAGAAAGAGAAAGTAGGTGATGGAAAACCAGTAGAAAAGGAAAAACCCTATGTTCCTCTGCCACCTTACAAACCACTGATCCCTTATCCTCAAAGACTGACTCAGTCTAGGAGCGCAGGGCAATTCAAGAAATTTGTTGAACTTCTAAAACAGCTCAAATATCACCATTCCATTCACAAAAGCTATCACTTAGATGCCCTTGTACGCTAAGTTCCTTAAAGAAATACTATCTAACAAGAAAAAGATAGAGGATAATGAGACAGGTACACTCACTGCAGAGTGTAGTGCAATCATTCAGAACAAGATGCCGGAGAAGTTGAAGGATCCCAGAAGCTTCTCGATACCATGTAATATAGGTAAGTTTGTCATAGACAAGGCTCTATGCGACTTAGGCACTAGTATCAGTGTTATGCCCTTGTCAATATCTAAGAAGCTCGATATGGGAGAATTAAGACCGACCAAGATGTTTGTACAACTTGCAGACGTTTAGTCAAATATCCAGTAGGAATTCTTGAAAATGTTCCGATGCGAATAAGTCAATTCTATATCCCTACAGACTTCATCATTATGGATATTAGAGAAGACAACGTTACCCCCATCATACTAGGAAGGCCATTTCTAGCCACTGCCAGAGCCATAATAGATGTTAAGAAAGGAAAATTAACCTTTGAAGTTGGAGAAGAGAAAGTCAAATTTATCCTGACACAATTCCTACAAGCCCCAGCTATCGGTGATACGTGCTATTTTTTAGACATAATTGATGAATGTGTCAAGGAGATAGAATCAGGAGAAAAACTTCATTCCGAAACCATGAAGATCCCGATGCCCCTGATTTTCGAAGACGATAATTGGTGTCCTGAATATCGAGATGATAACCTAAGTAAATGTCTAGCACTGGCACCAAATCATATGCCCTGTCCGAAGAAACCTGATTTGGAACTCAAGGTTTTACCGAAAACCCTAAGATATGAATTCCTAGATTCTGAACTCAAAAAACCAGTAATAATAAACGCAGACTTAGGACAACTCGAGACAAAGAAACTGTTGCATGTTCTGCGAAAATACCCATCTACCTTAGGATACAACATTGCTGATTTAAAGGGAATAAGTCATTCCATTTGCATACATCGCATCATGCTGGAAGATGATTGTAAGTCGTCTAGAGAACATCAGAGAAGGATCAACTCGGTCATGAGCACTGTAGTGAAAGACGAAGTAAGTTTTAAATGCAGGAATCATATACCCGATCTCTAATAGTTAGTGGGTTAGTCCAGTCCACTGCGTACCCAAAAAGGAAGGAATCACTGTCACGATAAATGAAGCCACTCGACTAGACCATTTCCCTCTACCCTTCATTGACCAAATGCTTGAAAGATTGGCTAAGCATTCTTACTACTGTTATTTGGACGGTTACTAAGGATTCTTCCCTGATGACCAAGAGAAAACAACGTTTACATGTACTTATGGAACGTTTGCTTACTGGCGAATGTCGTTTGGATTATGTAATGCGCCTGCAACATTCCAAAGATGTATGATGTCCATCTTTGCCGATTTCATAGACGATATCATGGAAGTCTTTATGGATGACTTCTCTGTATATGGGCAAAGATTTGAAGGATGCTTGTCAAACCTGGAGAAGGTACTAGAGAGATGTGTACAAGTAAACCTGGTATTGAACTGGGAAAAATGCCATTTTATGGTGAAACAAGGAATCGTGCTTGGACACATAGTTTCCGAGAAGGGGATCGAAGTAGACAAGGCAAAGATCTAAGTATTAGAAATTCTCCAACCCCCTAAGACAGTAAGAGAAATACGAAGTTTCTTAGGCCACGCCGGTTTCTACGATGTTTTATTAAAGATTTCTTGAAGATTTCTAAACCGTTCACCAACCTCTTAATGAAAGAAGCTGAATTCATCTTTGATGATGATTGCTTAAAGGCATTTGAACGGTTAAAAACAACTCTCATTTCTGCACCTATCCTACAACCACCTGATTGGAGTCTGCCATTTGAGATAATGTGCGACGCAAGTGATTACGTGGTAGGGGAAGTCCTAGGACAAAAGAGAGACAAAAAGCTCCATGCCATATACTATGCAAGTAGAACTTTGGATTACACAGATAAATTACGCCACTCTGAGAAAGGAACTTTTAGTCGTAGTTTTGCATTAGACAAATTTCATTCCTATCTAGTGGGCAGATTATCATTTTGACCACGTGACTCTCGGATACCTATTAGCTAAGCGGGATGCCAAACTAAGGTTATTAAGATGGATCTTACTTCTACAAGAATTCGATATAGAATTAAAGATAAACCAGGGGTCCAAGAACCTTGTAGGCCACTTATCCATAATGGAGAACCTTAAACCTCAAGATGTACCTATTAATGACAATTTCCCATATGAACATAGTGGCCGAATGGAATCCGAAAACCAGCTAAGACATGCCCTAAAATTTGCCATGATGCTGATACGGTGAAGAAGTGGAAGCAATGTACGCTCGGATATCCTTTGCCTTGGTACGACTATGTCAACTACTTAGCGGAGAGTTCCTCCACCGATTTAACTTACCAACAAAAGAAGAAATTTTTCACGATCTTAAACACTATTATTGGGACGATCCCTTACTATTCAGCGAGGTCCGGCGATATCTTTCGTCGATAGTTCGAGCGAAATAGAGAATGTAATTTCTCATTGTCAAGCCTTATGGTGGCCATGTTAGCACCGAAGACTGCATGAATTTTACAAGCGGCCTTTATTGGCCTAGTTTATGGAAAGATGTACTCGCTGCAATCATAAAATGGATCGGTGACAACGTATTGGTAACATATCTAGGCGCGATGAGTGTGATACGGTGAACTGACTTCGTAGGATTTTTGTATCCAAATGTGCGGATAGCAAGAGTCGCCACCGACTTTTATTTTATCAATTAAGGAAGGTAAAAGTATGAGAAAAGACCTTCGTTAGATTACGAGTTCGGGAGAATGGTTATGAAAAGGAAGGTATTAGCACCCCTTTCCATTGATTTATTCTACGGGCTCTTAGTTGCTCTTAGATAACTTTTTAAAATTGCTTTCTTGTGTGTGACAAAAAATGTTTTGAAAAGGCATTTCACTTTGACTTTGTAATGACTCATGTAGGAGTGTATACAAAGTGTTCGGAAATGTTTTGTTTTTGAAAGAGAATTTGAACTTTGAAAAAGAGTGTGTGGTGTGAAAAGCATTTGACAGAGCAAGCAACTAAGAGACTTATTTACCCACTCAGAATTGGTCGTTTTGTTGTACTTCTACATTCCTTTAGAATAGCGCTAGCCATACCATTAGTTAGTAGGTAGCTCCATTCGTTGGATGTAAGCGGGACATTCGAAGGGACGTTGGATGGTCATAGAAAGCAACTTGTAGGAAATATCCTAGCACATTCGAAGGGACTATCATCATTTTCGTGGCGACAATCGAGGTCAAGATCATGTATTCGGAGGCGACGTCGTGGGTCTATGATCTTTGTATCGAAGGGACTATGATGATTTGTTTGGAAGGCAGCGGTGCTAGAATACCTCTACGTTAGGGACATGACCATTTTGAAATCGAAAGGCATCGAGAGAATTACCCTAAGGGGTGCGTGTGTGAAAGAAGTGTGTTGATTTGAGATATTTTGTCTTGAAATTAGTGTGAGCTATGTCCAATTATTATCTTGCCATACGCTAATTACTAGCGATTGATAAGGGTGCGGAAAGTAAAATGCGGAATGTAAAGGTGCGGAAGGTAAATCCTCGCTATTACATGGCTTTAGGCGGATACATAATCAAAATGCGGAAAATAAAAGCCTAATTAACTATTACAACCCATGAACAATTACATTATTGGAAAAATAGAATGATAAGAAAAAAACGTCCGAATCAGACAACTTTGTGAAAGAATAAGAAAATCGGGAAATATGATGAAATTGAAATAAGAGAAAATGTTAGAAAAAATGCAATTTTAAATATGAGAAAATTTATGCATGCTGGAAATAAGATAAATAAGTTAAAATAATTTTTTGGGATTTTTTGGAAAAGATTTAGTAATTAAAATGCAATTTATAATGATTTAAATACAAAAATAAAAATAAAATAAATATGCATGCAAAAATTATATTTTTTAATTTATTAAATAAAATAAAGGTTTTTAGAAAAATAATGTGAAAAGAAAATTATATTTTTGTAATTTTTTAATGCAGAAATAAAATTGTGAAAAGAATTAAAATGATGCAAAAAATATTAAGATAATGAAAAAATATGAGAAAATAAGAAAATATATGGAAAAAAGGTGAGTTTTGGAAAAAAGAAGCAAAACTGGATTCAGTGTGGATCGAACAGAGGACCATGAGGTGAAAACTTGAGTTCACTTGTCATTACCACTACATACCTTTGCATTGGATGTTATGGAGCAACGTGCAACCACAGGCTACAGCGTCGTCATCGGTGGTCAAAGCACAATCGGCATGGTGGGGTCCCTTGACTTCGAGCGAGCGAATCGGAGCGCATCTTCACGCCGCCGACTTCCTCGCGGTCAACAAATTCAACGGCGAGAAGCTCGTTCGTCTTCTCCGATGAGGAGACTTTGAAAAACACAAAAACAGCGAAATAAAAGAAAGAAGGACCTTGTCCCCTAAACCGGACCTCCACGAATTCAATGGTGATATCGGTTTGCCCTAAAATGTCCCTACAAGCCGAGTTCGAAGCTTATGAGTTCGGAAACCCTAAATATGGCGAGCGTGATTCTAACGTCCAACCTTTCAAACGACTACGGATCGATCGGTGGAACCTCATGAACACAATAAAAGCATTAGATTCAATGGAAACCACGAATAATAAAATGCAAAAATCAAAAGTTTGAGATATGTATGATCATGTATGCATCGATCAAACTTGTTTAAACCATGGAATGAGTGTGTACTTACTCAAACTTACCTTGAGCACGATGGAATGATGTTTGGAGGCTAAAACCTCTTGAAATTGAAATTAATTTCAAAGATTCTTGGAAAATTTTGACAAAATAAGGGTTTGGCTTGAGCTAGGGTTTCCTCCTCGAGCTTGTGTGTATTCTTGGCAATTTATAGAAGAAATTTGGATGGCAAAAGGAGTGAAAAAGATTGCTTCTTGAATGTGCAAATATTTCCATTTAAAATAAAATCAAATATTGAAAAATATATGATTTTCTCATGAATCACAAGGCTATCAATTTGGTAAGGGTCATGGGCCTTCTTGGACATTTAGAAAGATATAAAATCATTCCTTTTGAGAAAAATGTTTAATTTTCATATTTTATATAATTTATTTTGAATTAAATGTTATAAAATTCAAATATAAATCATAAAATAGAAAATAACCAAGGTCAAGCATTTATGGGTCAAGAATAGCATCATGAACAAGTTTGGATCAAAGATTATAGGCCCATTTGGAAAATTTTGCAATTTGACCAATATGTCCTTTGTGCAATTGTCAAAATTCCCCAACTTGAATAGTGTATCTTGCTCAATTTTCCACATTTTGAGTGTTCTTGGACTTTTGGAAAGCTCTAAGAGTCCTCTAACCAATGTCTTTGGTCTCATCTCAATTGGAGTTACCATGCTCAAAATATCTTCAAAACAAAAAGTTGACTTTTGTTGACTTTGAAAATGACTGTAATGTTTTGAACTATACCTCTCAAATGAAGCATTTTTGGACATTCTTGTGAGACATGAAGTTGTGAAATTGAATTTTCTTCAAAACAAGAGGTGGTGGAAAAATTTACGAGAAAGCATGAGAAAGTTATGATCGGTCAAGTTCGATTGACTTTTCATCTAGAAACCCTAATTTAGAAAGTTTGACTTTTGGGCAAATCTTGAGTTTTCTTGATGAATCATGATCAACCCTTGATCAAATGATGAATGTAACTTCAAAATGAGGATGTTGACCAAAATCGGAAGTTTTGAGTATGTTGACCACAGTTGACTTTTTGTCCAATACAGATTTTCAACCATCGAACAATTGTGAGGAAACTTGACTTGTGGGGCTTGAAACTTGACATGGAGAATATTTGAAGCATATGAGGAAGCATGAAGGTCATTGGAGATGTTGGAAATCCATCTTGACTTGAGAGATACCAAACCCTAGTTTGGGTTGATTGTCTAGGAGAGAGTTTGTCGATCGACTCTTGAGGAATCCTTGAGTATGGATGTATGAGATCTCTTGAGTAGATGGAGGGCAAATTTTGGGGTATGATGACTGCCTGTTCAATCTTCTTGTCTTGGAAGGGTTAGATTGACATGCTTGTCTTCGTGACACGGAGGTGAAGATGATTGAACAAATACACAAAAACTTTCATTGTTGGTGGATGATGCGGGGAATGGGCTTAGATGCCATTTGGAGAAGTTGGAGACTTATTTGGGGCGAGTCGTCGCTAGACTCGAGGTTGTTAATAGGAGGCGGAGAGATGGGCTTAAGATGCCATCTAGAAAGGTCGATCTTTGGAGGGTGAGTCGTGCGTTTAGACTCGTAGATGTTCTTGGAATAGAGAGGAGATGGGCTTAAGATGCCATCCGAAGGGAGTCGTACGTTAGACTTGTGTTCACTTTGAATGAAGTTATTAGTGCATATTGATTTTTAACCATATATGCGATACGATAGCGAAGAGATGTTGACAAATAGTCGAGATGGGCTTAAGATGCCTCGAGCAAGCTGAGTCGTCGCTAGACTCTGCGATTCTTGTTGATAATCGAGAATAAATCTTGTGCGATTACTACGAGAGATTGTAGTTGGCGAGCGTGGATAGCTTCTGTTGTGCATGGTGTTGATCCATTGCTGTTATCGGAGGATAACGGAGGTGGTCTTCGGATAGTTTTCCGTCGGTTCGGGGCTTAATCTGGACCCGATCGTCGGGCGGTCTTCGGATAGTTTTCCGTCGGCTCGGGGCTTAATCACGGACCATTTGCGGGCGGTCTTTTAGATAGTTTTCCGTCGGCTCGGGGCTTAATCCTGGACTGTTTTGCGTCGGAGGTGGTATTACACTTTTTTGAAAACAAGAGAAACTTTGATAGAATATTTGTTAGTCTTATGCGGTATGATGCATGGCGGTGTATATGAATGACTTATGCATGAATTATGACTTTATGAGTAATGTATGAATGATGAATGTTGTGATATTTCAAAACATATCCATCTTGAAGAAGATCACGGATATTACATTTGAAGATTTCGACTTACGCTGGGGAATAGAGTAGGTGGAAGTCCCTACTTTTGAAGGAGGAGGAAGATATCACGGATTCTTCCGATGCACTATTGACCAAGTCTTGGGCCTAGATCTTTGTTGAGGAAGGTAGAGATTCGAAGCTCGTTGTTGGAGATCTCATAGACACTGCTGAGGAGAGCCTGGGAGGCGATCTGTTGAGGACCTTGTATGTAGATCCTGCTGAGAAAATTTAAGAGGCGCTTTCGAGTTCTGAGTGTAGATCTCGTGGAGAGCATTTGATGGTTCTTTGAGAGGCCGGGCTTGAAGAGTGGAGTCCGTTGTAATCTCTGGTGGGGAATAAAGGTGTATGCTTCCTCAGATGCACTATCGACCAAGTTTGATCTGGATCACTTCTTAGGGAGAAGGGGAGGATTGAGAAATATCCATGGGGATGAAGTGTTCTTGCTTGGAGGCGATGTAACGTTGCTTGGTTGAGTGGAATGTTGCTCGTGGATTCCTTATACTCATTGGGGAAGGTGTGTTGTGGGTGACACCTTTATGCTCTTGTGGGGAACTATTCGTTGACTTTAAATCGTCATCCCAATTCACGGAACTGTAGTAAGTACCTTTGAATGTTCACTTTTCGTATGTTTGCGAGGAGATTTTTCTTGTCAAATCGTATAATCATTCAAAGCAAGCGTTGGACTTATTGCAAATAACAACGACGTAAAGAGAAAGAAAAATATTTATTTGACGGTGGCGTATGGCCAAGTAGTTTGTACACAAGAAGGTAAAAGCTATCGGAAACAATCTCGTTAAGTTCCAACTATGCTAGTACTCATATATTTCAACTATCTCATCTCCTTCATCGTTGAAAGTGAGTAGGCGATCTTCGCCATTTGAATCTTGAATCTTGATAATAATGGCGGTGATCTGGAAGAGACATAGTCGTGCTTAAATCCTAATTTTGCCTAGACCGCCCTTTCGGTTTCGGTCTCTGGATACCCTTTTTGCCCAAGCCGCCTTTTCGGGTTTCGACTTGCGGGTGTACATGTTTTGTATATATCCTTAACTTTTGCGAACCATTTTGGTTAGCGGGATCTACTATTTTTGCCTAGGCGGATCGACCTAGCGGGTCTCTTTTATCGTAGTATTTTTTGACTATGTCTGCGTTCACGGGTGTGGGAAGTCCTCGCCATCCATGGTGCTAAGTATCATAGCTCACAGGGAAAACCATCTTGACTACAAATGGTCCCTCGTGGGGTCCATTTGCCCACAGGATCACCTTGTGGAAGAATGATCGCTTGACTACTAGATCACCAACTTGGTAGACTCGGTGCTTGACCTTCTTGTTAAATGCTCGATCATTCGTTTACGATAAATCATCCATGGCGGATGGGCCGTCGTTCTCATCGATCAAGTTAATCGGTCGGTATAGACGATCGTCTTAACTTCACCTCTGGAGGACTACGGTTGAGGGTATCGAACCTCGATGGGTAAGGCGGCTTCCATACCGTATACGAGAGAGGGGTTGCCCTGATGTTGTTGAAGTCACGATAACCATGAAAGCGAATGGTAACATCTCATGCCAATCTTTGTAAGTCCTTGTCATTTACGTATAATCTTCTTAATGTTCTTATGGCGGCTTCCACTGCGCCATTCATCTTAGGCCGATATGGAGAAGAGTTGTGATGTTTGATCTTGAGCTGCGTGCGAGTTCGGTGATCATCTTGTTGTTGAGATTGGAACCGTTATACGTGATAATCCTTTCGAGTGCCATACACGAGATAAGATTATGTTTGATGAATCGAGCCACAACATTCTTGGTATGAGATGCATCAGGCTTCACCCACTTGGTAAAGTAATCAATTGCCACGAGGATGAAGCGATGTCCATTGGGCGTGGGCTTAATCTCTCCAATCATGTCAATGCCCCATTGCAAAGGCCACGGAGAAGTTAAAACATTGAGTCGGAGGTATGTGCACTTTATGCATAAATCGCACTTGTGACAAGATCGAGCGGTGACAATCGACTTCCATGGTGGACCAATAGTAACTGTTCTCAAAATCTTCTTAGCCATCGTGTGTCCCTTGGAGTGGGTACCAAATTAAGCCGTGTAACTCTTCCATGATCGCATTCTTTGTTTTCACGGTCTACAGTGGAGTAAGCACATGTCGTGGTTGCGCTTGTATAAGATGTAGTTCTTGAGGAAGAATTTAGATGCAAATCTTCTTATGAACTTCTTATCATTAACGGATGCCCACGGATATTCACGAGTCTCAAGATACCTCTTCACGTCATAGTACCAAGGTTTCTCTTCGTCAAGCTCACAACAATCTGTTGGTTCGTCGAACCTCTCAATGATGATGCAGGGAGCCTCGTTGTCCCATAACCTTGAACATAGGCGACATAGTAGCAATCGTGCCTTGGTGATTCTCTTCTCGTGGAATGTGATCAAAAGTAATCTCTTCAAAGTAAGAATCAAACTCGAACATGCTCTCGATATGGAATGAGATTCGGATGCTTCGTATCCCACTATTCATTGATCACTAAGGTGAGTCTCCATACACTTGTAAGAATTTGATTCTTAAGTCAATAGCGACTTTAAGACCCATGATAACCGTGCTCGGCCATGTTGTTAGTGCAAGCTGAAACATAATCTGGCGGTGAAAGGCGTGTGTCACTTTGTAGGGATGTAATGATGGCGAATGCCATTGCCAAGTGCGTTTGAGGCTCCATCAAAGACCATGGTCCATCGGGATCCTTGTTCGGGTCCTTAAATGCAGGCAGGTTCCATGATCGTAACTAGTAAAACGTCTTGCAAATTGAGCGCATGGCGATAGTCTACTTGATGAGCCAAGTGATCGGCTACTACACTTCCTTTGATCGCTTTAAAGTGTCTTGGATGTCATACTCGGTCAAGATCATTTGCCATCTTGCTATTCTTCGGAGAAATTTGGTTTCTCGAATATGTATTTTATCGGATCCATCTTGGAAATCAACAAGGTAGTGTGAGTCAACATATCTTGTCTTAGTCGTGAGCAGCCCAAGCGTTGCAAGTTTTCTCATTGCGAGTATCTTGTTTCCTGGTCGGTAAACTTTTGCTAAGGTAGTATATTGCATGCTCTTTTCGACCGGACCCGTCATGTTGCCCCAACACACACCCATTGAGTTCTCTAACTGTCGGTACATGATGAGAGGTCTTCCTTGGCGTGACATCGGGATAGGAGGATTACATGGGTACTCCTTGATTTTGTCAAAAGCGATCGCGATCGTCGTTCCATTCCACTACTTGATCTTTCTTTAGTAACTTGAAGATTGGCTCACAAGTAGCGATTAGGTGTGCAATGAATCGGCAATGTAGTTCATCGGCCGAAACCTCGACTTCCTTCTCGGTGCGGGGGTGGCATATCTTGAATGGCTTTAACCTTGGCAACCTCAATACCTCTTCCGCGACAACAAACCCTAGGAGTTTTCGGATCGACTCCAAAGGTGCACTTGTTAGGATTGAGTCTTAATCTGTACTTCTTCACCTATCAAGCAGTTTACGCAAATGATCAAGATGTTCTTCTTGATGCAGTGATCGAGCTATCATATCGGCGTAGACCTCTATCTCGTGATGAATCATGTCATGAAATAATGTAACCATAACCGCGATAAGTGGCGCTGCGTTCTTCAATCCGACGGCATAACCTTGTAGCGATAGCAGTAGTCTTTTCCATGTCTTGAGGCCATTTGATTTGATTGTGGGGGAGAAACCATCCATGAAGGAAAACCTTATGCTAAGCGGTATTGTCAACGAACATCAATATGAGGAAGTGGGAAATCGTCTTTCGGACTTGCTTTGTTCAAATCTACGTAATCCACACATTCGTACCTTACCATCCTTCTTAGGCACGGGTACCACATTGGCAACGGGGATAGGAGGTAGCAGCTAAGAAACCGTGAGCGCTTCATAACCCGGCTTTGATTTTCTCGACATCTCGGGGCCGCATGCGACGACATACATTTCTTTGGGAGAAAACCTTCTTTTTATCGGCAATCGATGAACCACAATATCAATGTCTAAACCGGCATGTCTTACGTTGACCAAGCGAAGACCTCGATATAGTCTCGTAGCATCGAACCAACCTTTCTTTAACACATTCTCAAGACCGCTCTATCTTGATCTCTTTCTTTCGTCGGTGCCCAATTCCAACCTCGACTCGCTCTTGGTGTGTTTGTATAACTCGCTCTTCTTCTGCTTGATCGGCAGTTCTCACGGCACTTCACAATCTTCCTCACTTTCGTCTTGACTTGGTAGATCGGATTATCGAAGTCATATTTAGCACTAACGCAATTAACGAGATTCGGAGTGATTACTGCGATGTATCACGTGGGTGTGTGTAAGAAACACATAGCCTTTTGAAGGGTGATAAAGTAAAAAAGAAAACAAACAATTGAATGCAAAAGTCCAACGAATTTATTAAATGAAAATCATAAGCGACGGATAAAAACCATGGCGAGCCATGGCCCGAGAGGCACCGGGCTTTCAAAGTTTATTGTTCGAAACATAAAGAAATCGAAAAGTAAAACAAAACAAGAGCAATTACTCGACTAAAGGAGATTGGTATAGCGTCTTGATCTTCAATTCTTGAACCCATGATCAGAGTTGGGAAGATCCACTTGCGATGTCGAAGCCGTTGTCGTCGTCTTCTAGCATGGATTCCACTCGTGTCGGAAAGGAAGTTGGCGGCGTTCGCGTATCATCTTCGACCCTTGATGGTGAAGCCTAAACCGGTCTTGTCGGTTTGAAAGGAAGATTAGGCTGTCCCCAATAGCACTACCTCCTTGTTCACGATGGCTTGAGCATCTTTCAGTGAGGCCATCCTGGCGGAACTTGAGCAACCGGGAGTGGGGAGAGTCAGCGGGCATGACTCGGGTATTGCTTCAAAAGCTTGACAAGGTCTCGAAGAATTCACCCTCCATCTCGAGATAGCGGAATGACTAGATGGTGACCATATACTCTTCTTCACCACACCTTTGTAACAACTTTCCCTTTCACGGGTATTGGTTTACGATGCAAAGTAGAGTGTGAGCCTTGCCCATGTATCGAGGCGTCCGGTAGGCAAGAATAAGGCGGACGGATGTCCATGACAAAAAAGTGGAATCAAAGTAAACCCGACTTTAACGATGATGAGCTCTCCAATCTTGGCTTAGAACCATCAAAAGCTCTCACAATAATGTCTTTGGGTCTCGGAACCAACCCTTGACATCAACCGATCAAAGCGGTCTTGGTGGGATATTGAGGAAGCGAAGGGGTATCCACGAACATGAGATAATGTAGTGCCTTTGCATTCAATGGAGATGTGCAAGGCCTTGTTATGTTTCATTCGAAAGAGTCAAATCGACATCGAGAGAAGCCTAGGCCGTTGTTGGCGGCCGGGCTAGCAATACAAACTTGAGCGATGGGTAGTGTCTTGCGGCACAGGCATTCTTGAAACTTCACCAAGGCATTAGCATGAGCCTCGGAGCACAAAAGCAAAGCGAGCATGGAAATCTTGGGCGGTCTGTCTAGCCATTCCACAACATTGTAATCACTCTTCTTGATGATCTTGAATTTCCTCCATTTCTTGTTTGGAGGTGTCTTGATAACTTCCTTTGGTACTTAATTTGGCGAGGATGAGTCCTTTGGTTCTTTCCCTCTAGTCGGGATATTGATTGAGTAGTGGAATGCAGTTGAGTCATGATGTCTTTGGAGAGAGAGATATCTGGAGAATACCACTTGGTTGGGTCACCTTCTTTGGATCAGGTGATGTTGTCAATGTCGGGGAATAGAAACTTGATAAGATCTTCAATAGTCGAGGGTCTTGTTTGGCGCCATGATAGTAAACATCGACTCCATAATTCCGGGGATAGCCTTGTCGGAGGAATATGGGCTGGTCTTGGAGAAGTGATAATGAGAGGTGCCACTACAGGCACGGGATCGTGAGAGGAAATCCTTATTGTGTTAACATCGGCATAGTCTTACAGGAAATCGTCACCCATCCGGTCGTCTTAACATCTCAATAGGAATCTTGTAACTATCGAGGACGATGTACTTCACCATGTAATCATACTTTCCACTTGGCTGCCCAAGGTATCCCGAGATAGCGCAGTTTCGTTCGTGTTGTCGATCTTGACTTAGACATTTCTTCACACAACTTACGCAGGTGGTTTGAAATAGTATCTCACGGTTATCCATCATGCGAACACGTCTTCTCAACTAAGCACAGACCATCAGTGCGGAGGGGCACCAGCAATTCTCGGGCATCTGGATTGACAGAAACGCAACAAATTCTTCTTAACGGTCATCGGAGGGATGGTCAAGTCATCTATGTTGAAAACATAAGTATCATCATGTGACATTGGAACTCTTGTCATGGTTAGGCATGGGCATTGATCATTCGGTCTCAGCGGAGGATCAAACTCAATGCGCTTAGCTTGATCATATCTTGAATCTTGTTTTGAGCCCAACAATTGTCGATTATCCGTGCCACAGGCTATTGGAATGGTAAGCACACTTAGCATTTGGATTGTACTTTGGAAGTGTTGACATTAGGAGGATCCCTCAAGGTGTCATCTGCGTTCAACATGTGTTGCAAGGCTTGCGATAAAGGCATGTTGATCTTTGTAAGCTTGTCTTCGTGGCGTTGTTCTGTTGGCGTTGTCTCAGCGAGGTTGTCTTGATGTAGGATTGGAGATCTGGCCCCCCCAGTTGAGCACGGTCGGTCTTGGCTCGGCTTTTCGACCATACGGCATTAGCTTCTTTCTTAGCACCAAAGGATCTCTTAGCGGCATTGAAGATGTCTCACATGAATCTTCCACTCTTGATACCGGCTTGATCGCTGCTTTGTCAATATCATTTCGGTGAATCCGGATGAAGAATTTCCAATCGAGATGATTGAAGAATGGGCTGTCGGTGTTCCCATGAACATATCAACCAACTCCCTATTGGACAAGGGTGGTTGAACTCTGCTAGATCTCTCCACTACGACGTACTCCTTGAACTTCTCGTCACGACCCATGGACATGCTTTGTGGTTGCATGCGAGTGGGTGTCAATTCGACATTATTACTCATATTATGCATAAAGCATCGGCCAAGTCACTCCAATACGGATCGGTCATTCTCTAGGCGATAGTACCATTCAAGCGGGTTAGGACAAACACTCTTGAAAATAGTGCATCCTGACTACATCATCGGTGTGGGGATTGATCTTGGACATAGGACTTCAAATGCGACTTAGGCAAGACATGCCGTCATATTTGGAAAAAGTAGGAACTTTGAACTTGGGAGGAATCACCACACGAGGGATAAGACTTAGATCATCAAAATTCAGCCGGACATTTCGGGTTTTCCTGACATTGAGCGATCTTGAGTTGCTTGTACTTGTCATCTTCCTCAGTGTTGGCTATAATCGGGCGGTCCTCTCCTTCTTTCTTTGGCTCATGGTCATCTTCACCACCCTTTGTACTCCCTCGGTATGGACACTTTCTTGAGAGAGCCGATCCGACCACTTTAGGACCCCCATGGCGTCTACCCATGTTGAAGACCAACAACCTTCTTCTTCTTGTTGATGAGCTTCTTCAAATCTTCTTGGCCTTGGACCAAGTTGGTGAACATCTGCTGGCGAGCATTCGAGCTTGGAGATCTTTGATTCTGTTCAAAGCCATTTACTAAAATAAATAGCGAGCAAATGAGAAAACCAATCTCAATGTACGTGATGCAATATTATGCTATGATATGCAATGTTTATCGAATGCAATGCAATGTTTTCAAGGACCTAAAGATTTAAATTTGTTAAACAAGCAATGAACAAACATTTATTAGTACTTCTCATTATTATTCTTTTTCTTTTTAAGTACAAGAGATAGTTCAAAGCAATAAAGAAAACAAATAAATCCTAAAGCTCTAAGTCTCCATGGGGCTTCCTCTTGGTGCCGATGTAGCGTTGATGTTTGCTCCTCGTGAAGTAGCTTGGTCAACTCTAGAACTTTCTTCTCACTTGCATAACATTGAGCTTCAGGTATCCCTTTCTTCTTTAAAGTGAATCGGGATCTCTTCAAGTCTTCAAAATCGGTAGGCATGTCGGGATGGAGAAACGACGCAAGAGTCGTCACCTATAACGAGTTCCATAATTCTTGGTAGAGCAGTGAATGGCATCATGAGGTTTTGAGCTCGAGCTCGCACCCATTTGAGGTAAGGTTCCCAAGGAATGGAGTTGGTGCCCCAAAGTCTGGTATCGAGTCTTCTTTACCATGCCCACATGTATAAACCTTAAATCGGTAATGCGGAGATCGTGATTGTAGTCGAACACAATATCTTGGAGAAGCATATCATGTGGACCATCCTTTGAGCAAAACCAAGCGGCGTAGAGCTAGAGAAGGGTTGTAAGTAATACCTCCCTTATACCAAGTAGTGGTACATTAGAATTCTCCTGGCCTTCAATGAATGTGAAGTCCTTTTGAGAGAAAAGATTCCAACGGATGTCGAATGAGAGAGTGACATCAATCTTTGAGACCATCTCAACCTTTGTTCATTCTTCAAAGCGATGGAGGAAGGTGCGAAATAAACCACCTTGAAAGTAGCGGTACATGACACATGAGAGTTCCTTGTCGCTTAGTAATGCAGTGTGGAAAATGGGATGTCTCCAAGTAAGGTAGGCCGAGGATTGCGGGTAAGAAACAATTTGATAGCATTGACATCTATGAATTGATCCGAGTTAGGGAATAGAACCAAACCATAAATTAGCAAGGCCACAATGTTCTCAAATGCATGAAACTCATAACTTTGAGGAATTCTCGGGCTTTCTTGATTAAGAACTTGGAAAGTAAACCCTTAACTCCACTTCTAGCTTCCCATTGGCTTGATGTCGAGCGCAAGATGTAAAGCGGATGCAATGTCTTGAACTTAGGGACCTTTTCTAAGGGTGAATGGCATTTGGTGGGGAATAGGTATCCCAAGTAGCTTAGAGAACTCTTCTAAGGTAGGAACCAAGCGATAATCTGGAAATGTAAAGCAATGGTGCTTGGATCAAAGAACTAGGAATAGAGACGTGCATCATATCTTCTTCAAAAGCGGAATAACCAAATCAAGTAGATAACCATGTCTTTTGATGAGCGGGCATGGTTAGAATTTACGAAACCAATTCTTTGAGTGAGAAGGGATACCCGTGAAGTTGATTCGGATAGTCTTTCTAGAAGCCATAATCCTACAAAGCGAGCAAAGATAAATCCCTAGGTCCTTGAAATAGTTAGAAATGATATGCAATGCGGATGATGTCATGATGTCATGTTTAGCACACACAAACAATTCACACATGAGCCTAGGGTTAAGCTTGCATGAGGTATAGGTGATTACCCACAAAAGTTTGAGTTGGTTCATCACTGTCTATAATAATGCAGGGTTCTAGGAATCTCATATCAGATCTTTCTCGTGGCGCTTATTTCATCTGACGGCCAAGTGGTCGATCGAAAATGTCCCAAAGTCTGATCTCAATGAGCGTATCGGTATCAACCAACCTCGGTCTACACCGTAGGTCATCTCACTACCTTCTAATGGCCAAGATGGGTCCATTAAGGTTCTAAAAGTTTAGTTAGCGGATGACACCACGAAGCCAAATACTTTCTTCAACTTGGGAATGAAGAGTATCGGGGCAGCCAAAGTGTCACGCTAGCGTAGCCATCATGTTGACCGTGGTTATCGTCTAGCAGTCGCGATGATCTAATGCTACTTACCTAAAAAGGAAACCGGATCCGGTGTGGGATCCCAACAATATAATACCAAGCAACCCTTAAAGATAAAGCATACAAGTCAAACAAAAAGCAATAAAGGTTATCTAAAATCCCTAAGGCAATTCTCTCTTTTAGGGTGTGTCCCAGTCGCCGATTACGTGATCGGTGACCCCGGCTGTGATTTTGTATCAAATGTGCGGATAGCAAGGTCGAAACTTTTATTTTATCAATTAAGGGAAGGTAAAAAGTATGAAAAAAGACCTTAGTTAGATTAAGTTAGGAGAATGGTTATGAAAAGGGAAGGTATTAGCACCCTTTCCATCCTTGATTTATTCTCGGGCTCTTGTTGCTCTTAGATAACTTTTAAAATTGCTTTCTTGTGTGACAAAAATGTTTTGAAAAGGCATTTCGCTTTGACTTTGTAATGACTCATGTAGAGTGTATACAAAGTGTTCGGAAATGTTTTGTTTTGAAAGAGAATTTGAACTTTGAAAAAAGTGTGTGGTGTGAAAAGCATTTGATGAGCAAGCAACTAAGAGACTTATTTACCCACTCGAATTGGTCGTTTTGTTGTACTTCTACATTCCTTTAGAATAGCTAGCCATACCATTAGTTAGTAGGTAGCTCCATTAGTTGGATGTAAGCGGGACATTCGAAGGGCGTCGGATGGTCATAGAAAGCAACTTGTAGGAAATATCCTAGCATTCGAAGGACTATCATCATTTTCGTGGCGACAATCGGTCAAGATCATGTATTCGGAGGCGGCGTCGTGGGTCTATGATCTTTGTATCGAAGGGACTATGATGATTTGTTTGGAAGGCAAGCGGTGCTAGAATACCTCTACGTTAGAGGACATGACCATTTTGAAATCGAAGGCATCGAGAGAGAATTACCTAAAGGTGCGTGTGTGAAAAGTGTGTTGATTTGGATATTTGTCTTGAAATTAGTGTGAGCTATGTCAATTATTATCTTGCCATACGCCTAATTACTAGCGATGATTGATAAAGTGCGGAAAGTAAAATCACGGAATGTAAAGTGCGGAAAGGTAAATCCTACGCTATTACATGGCTTTGGGGCGAGATACATAATTAAAATCACGGAAAATAAAGCCTAATTAACTATTACAACCCATGAACAATTACATTATTGGAAAAATAGAATGATAAGAGAAAAAAAAGCACGATAGAATCGGACAGCTTGTGAAAGAATAAGAAAATCGGAATATGATGAAATTGAAATAAGAGAAAATGTTAGAAAAATGCAATTTTAATATGAAAAATAATATATCTTTGGAAATAAGATAAATAAGTTAAAATAATTTTTTGGGATTTTTGGAAAAGATTTAATAATTAAAATGCAATTTATAATGATTTAAATAAAATAAAAATAAAATAAATATGCATGCAAAATTATATTTTTAATTTATTAAATTAAATAAAGGTTTTAGAAAAATAATGTAAAAGAAAATTATATTTTTATTTTTTAATGCGAGAAATAAAATTATAAAAGAATTAAAATGATGAAAAATATTAAATAATGAAAAATATGAAAAATAAGAAAATATATGGAAAAGGGTGAGTTTGGAAAAAGAAGCAAGGCGGATTACGTGTGGATCGAACAGAGGACCATGAGGTGAAAACTTGAGTTCACTTGTCTTACCCACTCGCCGCAGCGCATTGGATGTTATGGGAGGCGATGCGAATGAGCTACGCGTGGTCATACGGTGGAGTCAAAGCACAATCGGCATGGTGGGGTCCTTGACTTACGAGCAGGCGAAATCGGACGCATCTTCGCCCGCATACGACCACCGCCCGGTCAGTAAATTCAGCGGCCAAGAGCCAAGCTCGGTGATGTTTCTCGATAGGGAGACTTTGAAAAACACAAAACCAGCGAAATAAAAGAGAAAGAAGGACCTTGTCCACAAATCGAACCTCTGAATTCAATGGTATATCGGTTTGCCCTAAGAAATGTCCCTACAAGCGATTCGAGAAGCTTATGAGTTGAAACCTAAATATGGCGAGCGTGATTCTAGCGTCAACCTTTCAAGCACTACCCGATGATCGGTGGAACCTCATGAACACAATAAAGCATTAGATTCAATGGAAACAAGCAGAATAATAAAATGCAAAAAAATCAAAGTTTGAGATATGTATGATCGTGTATGCGCGATCGGCTTGTTTAAACCATGGAATGTGTTGTGCCTGAACACCTCCACGACACGATGGAATGATGTTTGGAGGCTAAAACCTGCTTGGAAGTGAAATTAATTTCAAAGATTCTTGGAAAATTTGACAAAATAAGGGTTTAGCTTGAGCTAGGTTTCCTCCTCGGGGCTTGTGTGTATTCTTTGCTTATAGAAGAAATTTGGATGGCAAAAGGAGTGAAAAGATTGCTTCTTGAATGTGCAAATATTTCCATTTAAAATAAATCAAATATGAAAATATATGATTTTCTCATGAATACAAAGACTATCAATTTGGTAAGGGTCTTGGGCCTTCTTGGACATTTTTGAAGATATAAAAATCAATCTTTTGAAAAAATTTAATTTTCATATTTTATATAATTTATTTTTAGATTAAATGTTATAAAATTCAAATATAAATCATAAAAATAGAAAATAACCAAGGTCAAGCATTTATGGGTCAGAATAGCATCATGAACAAGTTTGGATCAAAGATTATAGGCCCGTTTGGAGAAATTTTGCATTTTGACCAATATATTACTTTGTCATTGTCAAAAATTCCCAACTTGTGATAGTGTATCTT
Source organism: Vicia sativa (assembly GCA_021764765.1). Classification (NCBI taxonomy): domain Eukaryota; kingdom Viridiplantae; phylum Streptophyta; class Magnoliopsida; order Fabales; family Fabaceae; genus Vicia; species Vicia sativa. The sequence goes on from CM038795.1 coordinate 262,340,737, forward strand.
GCTCAATTTTCCACATTTTGAGTGTTCTTGGACTTTTGGAGCTCTAAGAGTCCTCTAACCAATGTCTTTGGTCTCATCTCAATTGGAGTTACCATGCTCAAAATATCTTCAAAACAAAAAGTTGACTTTTTGTTGACTTTGAAAATGACACAATGTTTTGAACTATACCTCTCAAATGAAGCATTTTTGGACATTCTTGTGAGACATGAAGTTGTAGAAATTGAATTTTCTTCAAAACAAGATTGGTGGAAAAATTTACGAGAAAGCATGAGAAAGTTATGATGGTCAAAGTTGATTGACTTTTCATAGAAACCACTAATTTAGAAAGTTTGACTTTTGGGCAAATCTTGAGTTTTCTTGATGAATCATGATCAACCCTTGATCAAATGATGAATGTAACTTCAAAATGAGGATGTTGACCAAAAATCGAAAGTTTGGTATATGTTGACCACGTTGACTTTTTGTCCAATACAGATTTTGACCATACGAACAATTTACGAGGAAACTTGACTTGAGGCTTGAAACTTGACATGGAGAATCTTTGAAGCATATGAGGAAGCATGAAGGTCATTGGAGATGTTGAAATCATCTTGACTTGAGAGATACCAAACCTAGTTTGGGTTGATTGTCTGGAGAGGTTTGTCTGATCGACTCTTGAGAATCCTTGAGTATGGATGTAGGATCTCTTGAGTAGATGGAGGGCAAATTTTGAGGAGTAATGACTGCCTGTTCAATCTTCTTGTCTGGAAGGTTAGATTGACATGCTTGTCTTTTCGTGACTGGAGGTGAAGATGATGAACATACTGCAATTTACTCGCCCGGATAGTGGATGATCACGGGGAATGGGCTTCTGGATGCCATTTGGAGAAGTTGGAGACTTATTTGGGGAGCGAGTCGTCGCTAGACTCGAGGTTGTTAATGGGAGGCCCAGCGAGATGGGCAAGATGCCATCTAGAAGGTCGTCTTTGGAGGGTAGTAAATCGTTTAGACTACGGAAGATGTTCAGAATGGAGAGGAGATGGGCTTAGATGCCATCCGAGAAGGGTCGTGCGTTAGACTTCGTGTTCACTTTGAATGAAGTTATTAGTGCAGTATTGATTTTTAACCATATATATGCATTACGATTGGCGAAGATGTTGACAAATAGTCGGAGATGAGCTTAAGATGCCTCGAAAGCCTTGGCCAGTAAATGCGCTGACTCTGCGATTCTTGTTGATAATCGAGAATAAATCTTGATTACTACGAGAGAGATTGTAGTTGGCGAGCGTGGATAGCTTCCACTGTTGTGCATGGGTGTTGATCCATTGCACATTATCGGAGGATAGGTGGTCTTCGGATAGTTTTCCCGTCGGTTCGGGGCTTAATCTGGACCCGATCGTCGGGCGGTCTTTGGATAGTTTTCCATCGGCAGGGGCAATCACGGACTGTTTTGCGGTCTTTAGATAGTTTTCCGTCGGCTCGGGGCTTAATCCACAGACTGTTTGCGTCGGTGGTGTTACATTTTTGAGAAAAGCGAGAGAAACTTTGATAGAATATTTGTTAGTCTTGTCACGGTATGATGCATGACGGTTATATATGAATGACTTGTGCATGAATTATGACTTTATGAGTAATGTATGAATGATGAATGTTGTGATATTTAAAACATATCCATCTTGAAGAATGCGGATATTACATTTGAAGATCGGATATTCTTTTCAAGATCGATGTCTTAGAGACTAGTCATCAGCGATGGTGGCTCCCATTTCATTCAATTTTTGATAAACTTTTAGCGAAATATGGAGGTTCGACCTTTGCGTAGCAACACTTACCACCCACAAACAAGCGGACAAGTGGAAGTCTCTAACGGGGAGATAAGCAAATACTTGAAAAGCGTTGCTTCGTCTAGGAAAGATTGATGCGTCCTAGCTCATGAAACACTTGTGGGCATATAGAGCGGTACAAGACACTCTCACGAAACCACACCTTTAAAACTAATCTATGGTGAATCATGTCATTTACCTATGGAACTCGAACATAAAACTTTATTGCTATTAAAACCACAGAATCTTAATACAAATTTCTTTGGAGAAAAGGAATTCTAGACATCCATGAATTGGAGTACTTGGCAAATAGATACATCTGAAAATGCCAAGATCTATAAGGAGCGAACTAAGAGGTGACGATAGACACATCTCTAGGAAAGAATTCAAAGAAGGTGATGTAGTACTCTTATTTAACACCAGACTTAAACTATTTCCAGGAAAAATCCATTCCCGATGGTCAAGGCCTTTTGAAGTTATTAAAGTACTCCTGAGTGGCACGAGTATTTGTTGAAATTAAAGGAAAAGCTAGTGATCCGTTCATTGTAAACGGGCAGCGTTTGAAGCACTACCATTGTATCGAGTGTAACACCCCAAATTCTACATAAAAATTATATTAAAGGAGTAATTAAAATTTTCAACAAAGCATGGGATGCCACATTTCAACATAAACAATACGAGCGGATCATATACACTAACACTTTCATTATCGAGGGGATCACATATCACTTTTGCAACTTTTAAAACAAAACATTCTTTTTATTACTACGCATCGAATTCATAGTTATACAACTTAAAATAGCAGTCATCTTTATTAATTCAAAAAAACTTGAAACATCATGAGTACTTTTATCATTCAACTTAAAATGAATCGACAATAATAATAATAGAATGACATAGACAAAACATCCCCCAAAGTGCTATGTATCCAGGCAATTGACACCAACTTTTACTAACAACGACTAATTCTTCTTTCACGAATATTACGTTACCGGTATAAAAACATGAGGAAACAAATGAAATGGTAGAGATATCGAAAAATATAAACAAAATTATGATAGTAAATATATTAGACTAGAATCATACAAATTTCAGCTGCTTCACTCAGCGATCATCTGACAAAAACTAATAAGCAATTGAATAAACACAACATGTATTAAACAACAACTCATATCAAACAATAATTTATATTTAATGACGACTTATATCAAACAACAATCTCAGCGTAAACAACAACAACAACTTAAACATCACAACCACTAGCAACAACTTAAACATACTGTCGAATGCGACTCGACTATGCAAATGCATGTGGTACCATTTGGGCGGAACTCTCAACAAACACAACAAACAGCATGCTGGGTTATCAAGGTATTTCAACAAGGCATAAGCCTTTAGCATTGGTGCCATCAGGCCAACAATCATGCAAAATGCTATGCTGTGGACAACAACCACAACATCAACAACAACTTAAACAACAATGACAAACAACGACAACAATCAACAACAAACAACAACTCAAACAACAACTTAAGCGACCTTTGGTCATTAGACCTACACAAACAAACCATGAATCGGGACTATTAAATTGTTGGTTGTACATGAAAGCGACTTATTCAACGTCTAGAACAAAATAAATCAACCAAGATTACCTGTAAATAAATCTGAGACTACTTCGACAATTTTGGTTAATTTGAACAACTAATTTTACCGCTTATTTAAGCCTTTATTTCGTCGGTATTGTTTTCAACATTATGCTATCCTTGCTATTTATAAGACTCTTGTTAATTATTTCCACTACGTAATTAATTACTAAAGATTAAAATCATTAACAACATGCTAAACAAATTTTCTGTTACACAAACAAAGCCCCTGCTAACTAATCGCTATATGCTTCGGTTTCCTGCTAAGCGAGTTTTGATTACAATCCACGATAATTCTTTATTCTTGGTATTTCATAATTTCAATTGATCAATTCTAAATTATTATCTTCTATATTCAATACCCCCGATAATTTACGCTAGTTCATAATATTAACAATATGCTAAATTGTACGTAACAAATTCTTGTCAAACCATTTTGATACTTCTATTCTTGATTACTATTCGATTTCCATTGATTAATTACCATAAAACCATTGATATATATAAACATGTTTATAGGCTAGGTTACTAAAAATTAATTAGCGAATACTAGTATACCTATCCACATGTCGGATGAAACATAATTTAAACAAAATAATGGGAATTGAATGGGTGTGGGGCACCCACCAATTATAGGGTGGGGCGCCCACCTCCAAGCTCTTGAGGCCACGCTTCATCTTCCTTGATGCCGGCGCCACCTTCATTTGGTGGCCCCATACTCAATCAGCTTCATCTTCCTCTTCATTTTCCTTTCTCTATATTTATATGTTCATACATACCAGTTTTTGTTCAATTATTTCCCGAAACTCAAAT